>NDGN011309395.1:0-18590 GCA_002564285.1 Tympanoctomys barrerae
AATTTGCTCTCTGAGAAAGCCTGAGAGAATGTTTTCTCTCCATGTGACTCTCCTTAGGCATATTCTACATTGTTGATCACTTTCCTTTGTGGCCCCATAATCTCATTGATCTGAAAATTTGGGACATCACTGAGTTACATTATGTTATAGTACAGGTTCTCTTATGTCCTGCATCCTCACTGACCTTGAAAGACTAGAGCCAAAATGTTGGCTATCCTTGTAGCCCTTCTTTTTCTCTGATTTTTGGTCTGTAAATAAGTTGTCAACCCTCCAGAAGAGAAGCTTAATGATATTATTACCCTATAACACAGGCAGTTGAGCTTAACCTCACTATCTGTTTGAATATCAAACATCTTAGACATTGCTTCTTTTAAAAGAGGCAAAAAGGAAACACAGATC
Organism: Tympanoctomys barrerae; assembly: GCA_002564285.1. Taxonomy (NCBI): domain Eukaryota; kingdom Metazoa; phylum Chordata; class Mammalia; order Rodentia; family Octodontidae; genus Tympanoctomys; species Tympanoctomys barrerae. Next base: position 400 of record NDGN011309395.1, read on the forward strand.
TTTGAAACATCCTTCTGTTGATGCATGAATAATGGACTGAAAGGTGGCCAGAGGCTGGTGTAAAAGTTTTGGTAAGAATTGGATGAGGATTGAACTGTTGCACAGGAGGAAGCAGAAATAGATGGGAGGGACTCCCATGACACCTGGTAGAAGAAACCCTGGCAGCAGTGGGAGGAAGTCAGCCCTGGATGTTTTTACTCATCTCTGTCTTAACCCTTGGTATCTTTTACCTTTTCTCACACCCTTGTGTCTCTGGAGTGCCTTCTGGATTAGAGGCTTGGTGAAGGCAGAGTGCCAGCTGTCACCTTCGTGTGACCTGTACCCTTCATCTTAGAGAAGTCATGTGAAATGTTTGTGGCAGTGAGGTCCCAGGGGAGGGGTGGTGGCATGCAAATCACACAATTTGGGGTGTGTTTGTTGTGTGGGTGTGACATGTGCCTGAAGTGAAACCACAGATCACACAGGTGGCCCTAGCCCCTGTGTGGGAAATTCCTTCTCTAGAGGAGGGAGGGGTCACCTCACCGGCACCACCGATGTCTCCTCCTTTTGAACTGGAGAGAGAGCCCTGTCTGTCACAGGGGAGGGCCCTGGCCCTCCACCTGTGTCACAGTGGGAAGCTGAGAAGACATGCATCCAGGACTCTGGCTTAGGGAAGCACAGGTGTTGACTGCTTCCTGGCATGACCCTTGCCACCTACAGCCATCACAGGTGCCACAATGCACACAAAGGAACTCATCACTATTTATAGGTGTGGTGTTACCCACTGAAGCTCTTGTTTGTCAGGGTGAGGGTTTTGGCCTAAAATACTCTTTAATATTTGGCTTTGGTTTTGAAAAAGTAATGAGTGTAAAAACTCTGAAGACTATATGAACATCCATACAATTAAAACTTTAAAAAACTATCATCCTACCATGAAGATAGCCAGTGCCTAATTTTCATGCACATAAGTGAATGAGGTATGCAGGCAGGTACCTTGATGAGTCATTTAGCATTTACATATTTGTGGTCACTACTATGTATAAGGCTTCGGTTCCATCAGTAAGTCTCCAGGGTCCTCATCTGGCTTTGTCGGCAGATGTCTTGGGCTCACTTGGGGCTGTTTTGTCTTCCACTGTCTGTAGCCAACCTGGGCTCCTCAATCCAAAGGCAGCCCGTCCTGTATCCAACCAGCAGGTGACCAGTCAGGATCATCTGGGCAGGGCTGTTTGCTTTCCTGGCTGCCAAGTGGTGTCACTGTTGCAAACTGCTTACCAGTGCTGTGATGCCTTGTCCAGTCTCCAGATCTGCACCACTCTTGAGGAATCCACATTCAGCTCCAAGGTTACAGCTCTCCAGATCACACTGTCACTCTGGAGCCCACTCTTCCACGCACTGCCATGCATCTTGATGGCCACACTTGGAGGCTTCTGCTGCCCCAGTGACATCCTGTCCTGGCCCTGAAAGCCTCAGGCTTAAGAGAAGACCCTGGGCCTGCAGCATGGTGTCTTTTTGCCCATTTTGTCTTTCAGTCTTTGGAAATCTTTTCTTAACAACAAAATATGGTCAGGAATCATTCTGCTTTCCTAAGTTTAAATCTTTATTTTTTTCTTTGTAATCCTGGGAATTCAATCCAGGATCTTTACAAGGAGCTATATAGTCCCAGCTTCTTTTTTATTTTTCATTTTTGAGCCAAGGTCTTATTAAGTCACTGAGTTGCCCTGGCTGGGCTCAAACTTGTGATCCTCCTTCTTCACCCTCTCAGAAGGCTGGGATTGCAGGCATGAGTTGAATTTTTAAAGAAATTATGAAGTAGTTGAGATTACTTCCTTTCCAGAAGATCCTGTGCCAATTAGTCATTTTTCTCTTTGTTTAGAAACCATCTCTGCACACCAGGGAATGTGTGTCAGACTATAAAAAGCTTAATTCTACTATTCCTCAAGGAACAGGTCAGAAAACTAAGCTGTCCTCCAACATGGCCAAGAAGATGTAGTCAACAGAGAGCTGCAGACTGACTGAGAAGTCCCTGATGTGTCCACCCATGCACAGAAGAGGCAGCTTTGACACATGGTTACATGGAGATTTTCTTCTGAAGCAAGTAAACCCATTCATCTCCTCATCTTCATGCAGTCCTGGAGATTTTGGCCTGATTTGCACTCAGTGGGCGGACATGGGCGCCAAACATCACTTCCCGGGGCACTGAGGGAATGCCTAGCTCAGCTGTTTCATCCCCAGGGTTAAAAAGTGGAAATTCTTCAACTCTAAGAGCTGAGGCCTCAATTTCAATGATGATTACTTGCACATAACTGAGGCGTTCCACCTTCAGATACACCCCGCATGTTGTCATGCCTCATGGCCATGCCCAGGGCACTCTCATCACTCATCTGGACACTTCAGTAAGCGCCAGCCAGCTTCTTTTGTGCTATTCCTGCCCCTCTGGAAGGTGATCCTCACATAGAGCCAATGGCTCAAAGCAGACACAGCTCCCCTCCTCCTACCTGCTCTGTCCTGTAACCCTGGGTCACACTTTTCTTTCGAATTCCTTCCATTACTCCTCAAATGTTATGTTTCACTAAATTGTTTCTTTTAAAAAATTTTTTTTCTTTTTCTTTTTTTATATTATTTTTTTTACAGTACCAATAGTTAATACATTGCATATTGTCTTTGTAGTAGTTATTCATAGTATGAGATGCAGACATGAAATCCTGTCCAAACACTATTAGTACAAATCTTCTCATTTTTTTTATTACAAACACTATTAGAATAAATCCCTTTATTCATTAAGAGAATTTAACTATATATCTATCCTAACCATTTTGAATACACAGATACAAAATGGGCATCCATCTGTATCCCCTTTTTGTGTTAAGTTCCGTTATTTGAATATTATAGGTGTGTTAACTCAGCAAAATATTATAAAAAAGTCCAGTAGTCCATAATAGCTTTGGGTCTTTATATATTGTCTCTCTCCCTAGAATAACAGTTGAAGTTCCACAGGAGCAGGGCCAAGTCTTTCCTGTCTGTAATGGAATTCAGTGGGCCTACAACGCACACTGCAGATGCTCAATGAATGTGTTTTATGTATACAAATGTATGTATGAAGCTGTTTCTCAAATTTATGGAGATGAAACACAAGACGTAAAATGATTGTCTTGGCTGTGGAATCAGTTGTTTCCCTACCTCAAGGAATTTCTTGGCTACTGTCTGGTTTCTAGCAGTGTCTGCATGGAGGACAGCAGGTACACGCATGTGCGCTCATGCACACAAAAATGTACTGGCATGAGTAGATAGAAATGTGATTAGATTTTCTTTCTTGCTATTTAAAACCAGAATTTGGGCCAGTTCCCCTCCAGAGTCTTCTCTGCCTTTGGGTGTCATTCTGACCCTACAGGGCTACTGTTCAGCAGGTTCTTCAGGAGTAATACATCCGTGGTGCGGCACTCTGATGTTTAATTGCTTCATCTCCTTTTGGGGAGGTCCCTGAAGGCCTCTCATCTTCCAGATCTTACAAATAAGTACTAGTTTAGATAGGATTTGTCCAATTCTGTCCCATGTCACACTGGCTGGGATAATTCACTCATCTGCCTTTAGAGAATATCTCAGATGGCTGAAGGGTCTGGGCTCCACTCATATGTGTGGTCTTTCATTGTTATTGGGGACTCTTTACAGCATGGAGGTCTCGAGGTAGGTGAACTTTTTACATGGAAGCTGGCTTCTAAGAGGGAGCAGCATTCCAAGTGTGGAATTCTAACCTGTGTCCTTTTACTTATTAGCTTTGTCACACTGGGCAAATTATTTCAATTCTCTAAACTTAAACTTATCCATCTATAAAATGAGGATTATAATACACACCTAGAATGTTGTCATGAGGGTTTAAAGTGAAATCTGACAGGAGAATGGAATCTCAGAGCTCCTGCCCTGGGAGTTTGCTGGGGATAGAGGATTTTATTACCATTCTTCAACTTACCTGAGCTGTTCATAGGAGAGGGCTCAAGTGTGATCTGCTGGCCAGGCAATCTGCCACTGAATAGCTCCATATTATTCTCCATATTGTTTGGGGGTAGAGCCCTGAGTTGAAATTCAAATTAAAAGGCCCTTATGGTTGTTGAAGGCAAAGCTCAGGGGACAATATGAGACAAAAGATCTAAAAGAGCTCTGCATAATAAAGCCACAGAAAATATCTGTTTTCTAGCCCTGGAGCTCAGAGGAAAGCTCACACTGAGAGGCTGAGATTCCCAGGGAAATAGCAGCTAGCAGCTGAGCTCTAGAAGAGGCAGACTGTGCTCTTTCTGGCCTTGTGTCTGATATTGCACTTCAGTCTGTTTCCTTTTGTGTAACTGCTTTGATTTTCACCAAACCTTCAGGAAAACGTTTGGGTTGGTGCTATGTGCAGGCCTAAGGAGAAGGTGCCATAGATCACCCTCACTGGAAGAGAAGAGAGGATATTTTAGGAGGAAGATGGAGAGAGGAGGTATGGATGGAACTTTCAGCAGGAGTCTGAAGAATATTTGAGCCCACTTTACACACACTAGGAAACCCCTTCAATTTAGAGTAGGGGATCTGCCTATTTTATTAGAAGCGGCTGAGCCTGGAGGCTGGTAGAGTTAGGGATAGTCTCCATATGTACATAAAGACATTGACCCATTGCTGACTTACCTTTAGTGACGATTTTGGTTATTATCTCTCAAAATGCAAGTAACTTCCTGTGGACATGAAGCCCCTGGTATCCACACCGGAGATAGTCTAGGTCTAAAGGTCTTCACACTTTCCATTCTACCACATGTTCTTCAAGTATTAAGTTTTTGCTACAAAGGCTTTAGTCAGAATATTAAAGTGAAATGAAGAAATTGGTGGTAGCCTGTAGCTGATTTTATTGGTAACACCCCTTGGGTCACTTCAGACAAGGCAGAGGCATTTTTAGGCCTGACTGAGGTTTATGGCAAGGCTGTTTGCTCTTGATTATTTTGGGGTCAAGTCTCCAGTGATTAGTAGGCTGTAAAGTTCTTCTCTGTTCTAACTCATTTAAAATCTTGTTTATATGCTAATTGTGCTCCATCCTCAGATAGGGCTATATTTTTTCTCAAGTAAATAGTGACCATAATGAGAAAAGAAACAAGAAATGCAAATGAAAGAAGACAAAGGGATGAGTGAACAGGAGCCAGCTTAGCGGAAACAGATTCCTGCTCAGCACTACCTTGTCTCATATCTAAACTCACACCTTTTATTTTTTATTTACTCAAGCCTATGAAACTTTCTTTGAATTAGTAGTTGTATTATTAATGTCTCCTCAGGTATACATGTCATGGTCACATTCAAATCTTCCCTCAGTAGATGGGGGACTCGACCACTTATTGAAACATATGATGAGCTTGAATCAGAACAGCAGATGATTTGTCATGATCTATGGTCTTCCTTTTGTTGTTAACATAGACTCTTCTGTGTTCCCCAGGATTCAGAAGACCTTGTGCCCCCACCCCCCTTCCCTTTGGAAGTGAGAGCCAATCTGCTGAAAGACTCAGCTTCCTCTGCAGTCCTTGGAAACCAACCTTCAACCTCCCTGTAGTTCCTGCCCAGGAGCAAGGCTGCTGTTGCCTGACTCCAGACCAGCATTCATCAGCCTTCAGGTAGAAACTCTTTCCTTCCAAATCATACTTCTCACTTATCTCATGTTTTTGTTTCCCTTTGTGGTAACCAATATGTGCTTGTTGCTTTGTTAGTTCTCTTCCTTCATTGGTGATTTTAGGATCTGTAGTGTCATGACCTTCATCTGTTCTTCATCTGCAAACTCCTAGATTGTTGACTCCAGTCAACAATCTTTGTTTCCTTCCTCATCAACCAGCCTCTGGTTAGGGCCATGCACCAGTGTCCTATTCTCTGATCACAATGTCTTGGCCTCATTCATCTGTTATTACACTTCAAGATCATATGCATCTCCTGACCCTTGATCACTATTTTCTCTAATTTAATCAACAGGTTCTACCTTTTCTCTACCTAATCTAGAGACCATATGTTATACAGAAATCTTTTTGAAACATCTTGATTTCCTTTACCATATAATAAAATCCCATTTTAGAGTCAAAAGTACTGTTGCTCCCTATTCTTTGTTCAGGCATCTGAGAAGGTGAAAGTACTGGAAAAATGATATAATCATACAGGTTAGTATGCAGAGAAGTTTATGGTCTTCTATCTCAGCTTGGCTAACACCACTTATCTCAACTCTGTCTCTAGTGAATTCTTTCCCTCATTTTTTTTCAGTGACTTTCAAATCTTGCCTGTTTCTTCAAACCTCATACTCACTCCTTATTTCTTTACTATCAACAGATTCAACAAACAATCAAAAATATTAACCATAATTTCTACTCTTGATTATAAACTTTTGCACATACAGCTGAATGTGGCAGTCATATTTTGTTGCTTATTAAATAGCCTTATAATGCATTCCTTCTTTTTTCATTAATTTTTTAAAAATGTTTTATTTATTTATTTGTTTGCTACAGGGTCTCACTACACAGCTTGGACTTGTAGTTGTCTTCCTGTCTCAGCCTCCCCAGCACTAGGATTACAGCCGTGCACTACCATGCCTGGTTTCAGTGGCCTACATGGCACTCCCAGGGTTCTAGGGTCTACACAACATGCAGGGGGGATTGAACCCAGATCATTGCGCTTGCCATAAAAGAGCTTAGACCACCAAGCTATCGCCCCAGCCGGCATTCCTTCTTGATAACAGAACTTTAGGTAGCTGGTGGCCATGTTCTTCAGGGAAACTTGGCCCTTGCCTGTCTAGGGATTGTGTCATAATTATTACAGCCTAGTTATTTCTGGTCAGTATGTCGCGTAGGCACATGATAATATCCTGTCTATTAGACTGGAGGGTATTGAGGAATTCTAAGAATGCTTCTCTCCCTGAAAAAATGGAGGGCAAAGTCTTCATCTCTGGTCTTCATCTCTTGTATCTCTGGTCCTTAGATATTATTCTGTGTGTAGATTGGATGTACTGCATGATCTTTGGCTTGGGTGGGAATAGCTAGAGTGCTGAGGGTGCCATTACAGAGATATGGAAAGAACCTGAATCAGTAATGACAATGCTAAGCTACTGAATTAGCCAGCTCCTATTACTACTGACTGTTTTTTTGATATGTGAATAGTAAAATGTTCTTAAGGTTTAAATTTCTTTTGGTTGGATTTTGTGTTGTTTGCTGGCAAAAGCATTCTAAATATCCTAGCTGTTTCTTTTAGACTCTGCGGCATCTTCACTTCTCAAGTTCAGTTCATTTGCTTGTGGTCACGATCCTCTCGCTTTCTGTCCCTTCTGGAACTTCAGTATATCACTCAACCTATCTACCTTTACTCTTTACATATATCAACTCTTTCAAATTTCTTCTAATATTAAAAGCTTCCCTTGAGTTACACATGGTGGGACACAGCTAAACTTTAGCACTCTGGGAGGCTGAGACAGGAGGATTGAAAGTTTGAGCCAAGATACTGCCTCAAGATAGAAAAAAGACTGTGGCTTTGGTTCAGTGTCAAAATCTTGGTTTCAGTCCCAATACCACAAAAACAGCTTCTCTTGTGTCTCTAGCTTCTTGCTCTCAATGAGCTCCTCGTCTCCTCTTCTCCACATTTTAGAGTGAATTTTCTTTTTAGTTTTACTTCTTTATCTCCCATTTCTTCCCCAAGTACCTCAATTTGGCTTCTTCTTTTCCCAGTCCATAAAAATGGTCAATAAAGTTACCACTGCAACCAAAGAAATATGTAAGTGCTCATGTTCTATTGCAACTCTGCTGTGCATGATGCTAGTTACTGAATATCTATAGTATTTAAGCATCCGTGCAGAAGCCACATTGCCCTGATGTTTATAACTTTTTTTGCTTTCCCATGGATGGATATCCTCTCTTTTCTTCTTTCTTATGTTTTAGTATTTCTTGCATCATAGACTCAGCTCTATTCTCATTCTACATATTTTCTCTGAGGCACTGCACTCACTTTTATGATGAAATTGTTCCCACCATACTGATTTTGACCAGCAAATTGCAGATATTTTGCTTACTTTCTGTCTGTTGAATGGTTTGCTACAGATGTGCATCAAGATGTGACTCAGTACCCCTTAACCTCATGTTTAAGGGGCACCTAACATTATGTTGAGCCTACACTGAACTGGTGCTCTCCAGCAAACTTGCTCATTTCTTCTAGGATAACAGCCTCCTCACCTGCTCATCACATAAGACACTTGAAGGCCAGAACATTTCCTTTTCATCCCTTCTCATTTAGTCTATTATAAAATATAGGTGGGCTTTGCCCCTTATGTATCTCTCAATCCTACTTCTTCCCCTCCATTCCTGATGCCAGATGATGGGATCTTTTGACCCAAAGATGGTAGAAGTGAGACTGGGCCAAATATCACAAGCACACACCCTCCTACCTAAGCAAAGCTTTGTTCTTTATTAGAAGATTCAGTCAAATCAGAATTTCAGGTGAAGAGAGCCAGCAACTTGTTGAGAGACAAAGAATGACCACACTGTTGCTCTCAGGACAAAGAGAACAGCAGATTTTTATTGATTTCTTAGAGTGAGCTAAATGCCAGTCATTTACGCTGACCAGGGGAATGACTCCAAGACATGTTTTTTCTTTTGTAGGATTCAGAGCCATGGGTGGCCATGGCCAACTTGTCTTAGAGGTTATTGCACTTTCCTGTGTCTAGCTCCCTCACCATGCATGAAATATTCTGGCGCTTGGTGTGCTTGGTGTGCTATCTGGTCAGTGTGTGGCTTAGGCACGTGATAATGCCCAAGCTATTGGATTGGAGCCTATTGAGGAATTCTCAGTTTCATTCAGAAAGTGCTGAGTTATGTTTCCAGCTGCTACTGTCACTTTGCATAGATACACTGGTTTTGTAATTGGGCTGAAGGGTTTTCAGTGCTTAAGCTGCTGAGAAACACAATGGTGGTGCAAAAGTAACACACACCAGCTCCAGTGGGCAATGGGCCAAGGACAAAACCTTTTTTTAATGATCAGCATGTCTAAAAGCAGAGCTGAGTGGATGCTGACTGAAGGGCTAAAGCCACAAAGGGGCAGGCACAACTCAAAGATAGAGATGCCAAATTTAAAAAAAAATTGCTTAGTGGCACAATTTACATAGACTTGGTAATCACATTCATCATAGGGAATTTGCACCTGCACATGACTTATCTTGGTTCCTCTTTTCTTTCCCATTCCCCTCCACTCCCTTCAACACTTTTTCCCCTTCTTATTTACAAAGTGTTGTTTCCATATGCTTCTTCTTTTCTCATGTTTTTCTTTTCCTTTCCTTCTTCCCTCCACTTCTCACTAATTTTTCTTATCTTTTGAACAATTTCTTCCTACGATTCTATTATACATTTTTGTTTACACTTTCAGTTCTCACACCAGAGAGAAAATGTGATATTTACTTGTGTGTCTAATTTATTTCACTTAAGGGTGGGGGGGTCTCAATGTCTATCCATATAGCTGTGTCTCAATTTTATCCCTCTTTATGGCTGAGCAGTACTCCATCACATAAAAAATACCCATATCTTTTTTATCCATTCATTAGTTGATGGGTGTTTCTAAGATTTATCTCTTATAAACCATGCTGCTATAAACATGGGTGTATACATATCACTGTAGTATGATACTTTTCATTCTTTGAGGAAGATACAAAGAAGGGGAATAGCTGGGTCAAATGGAACTTCTATTCCTAATTTTTAAGGCATCTCCACACTGATTTCCATAGTGGTTGCCCCAGTCTGCATTCTTACTGACAGTGGAGAAGGGTTTCTTTTTCCCTACACCCCGCCACCATTTGATACTGGTTGATAATAGCTATTCTTTCTGGAGTGAGATGGTATCTTAGATAAAATCTTAATTTGCATCTCTGGAATAGCCAATGATGTTAATTTTTTTTCATATATTTATGTGCTGTTTGTACTTCTTTATCTGAGAAGTGTAGATTTTGTTTTTTTAGATGTCAATTTTTGGACTGGGACTTTAAGTTGGGGGAGTCTGATTATTTTTTCAATTCTTCATATATTCTAGATATTAGTCCTTTGTCTGAGGAACAACTGGCTAAGATTATTCCCATTGTGTTGGTTGTCTTTTCACTCTATTGTTGATTTTTGTTTTCATACAGCAAAATCTTTTAAATAAGATGAAAACCTAGTTGTGATTTTTTTGTAACATTTCCTATGCAATTAGGGTTTTGCTCATGAAGGCTTTGCCTACACTTATGTCTTCAAGAGTTCTATCTATTCTCTTTTCCAGCAGATTTAATGTTTTTACTTTTAATATTTAGTTCTTGGATCTATTTTGATTTTAGTTTAGTGCATGATGATAGCCATGTGTTTAATTTTAGTCTTTAGCATGTATAAATCATTTTCCAGTATGATTTATTAAAGAGGCTAGATTTCATCTGGTGAAGATGTTTGGTTCCTTTGTCAAAGATAAGATGGCTGAGTGTGTTTGTAGCTATTTCTGCATATTCTAATCTTTTCCATTGATCCTCAGGTCTGTTTTGTTGCAAGTACCATGCTGTTTTTATTACAGTAGCTTAGTAATATAATTTATTTAGTCACCCATCAGACATTAGTAGATCCAGCTGAAGAAAACATGTTCTCAAAAAAGGTAGAATTTGGATTCCTGAAAAATAACCCAGGCAACCATTGTAACCAACACCAGAAGGTACCATCTATAGCAATGCTAATGGGAAGCTAACAACGCATTCATTTCTCAGCTATGTGACCCCCAAAGTTAGTGACTTTAAGTGAACATAGAACAAGTGAAGTAGGGAGGCATTTAGGTTTTTTTCTTAGTAGTGATTTCTCATTTTATGCCAACATCCTGAATTTGTGGTTTTTATTATGGTCTAATGATGGATCTGTTGAAACACACTATCCTTACTGTGTCCTGGAGTTTACTCTGTCACTGCAGCCTTCTGTCCCAGCACTGTCCCACCTGGTTGTCTTGTCTTAATCCCCACAGCTACTCCTTCAGCTTTGGTCTCCACCACTACTCTCCTAAAATACCGGCCTTTTCATCACTTTCTCTGTCTCCATTCTTGACCTGCTTCAACCCATGCTCCACAGAGCCAGCAGGGGTTTGCATCTTCATCATTAAGTTTGACCATGGCATGCTCGTGATGGCATTTTCCATGGCTTCCCACTTTTATTTACAGGGCAAAGTGTGTGCACATTAATATGGCATAAGGTCTTTTCATGAGTGACCTTGTGCTCTGGTGTGAATTCTTGTCCCTCAGAGTTAGTGTGTGGAAACTTAATCCCCTGACTCATATGTTAATGGCACTTGCAGGCAAAACCCTTGGGAGGTGACTGGCTTTTGAGGGCTTTGTTTTTATGAACTCATTAATCCATTCTCAGATTAATGTGCTCTCGTGGGAGTGGCTTTGCTATAAGAACATGCTGTCTTTAGCTTCTTCAGTCTTTGTCAAGTAGCAAAAAAAGGCCACACAAGATGCTACGTAAATGCCAGAGCCATGCTCTTGGACTGCCTGGCCTTCAGGATCATGAGCTAACTAACCTTTCTCCTTCATAAACTACCCACCAGGTGGATTCAGTACCACCATGTACAATGGACTAAGATACTATGCCTGCTTCTCCAACTTTGCCTCCTGGCATTTTGCATAACTATTTATTCTTTCACATCAAAGAGTTTCTTTTCTTCTCTATGAGCATTGTATTATTTCTCAACAGATAAACACACATAGAAGCATGTGCTGCTTTTCCTATCAAATTTCTAAGTTGGATGTCATCTCTTATTTCTGTTTCAAGACTGCTATTTCAGAAAGGTTTTTGTTAATTTCTGGGGTGGCAGTTATTGACCCATAGTAGAAATTCCTCAATATTTGTTGAATGAATAAGAAGATGAATAAACAAATCCTCTAGGGAGTTCAGTCTTCCAAGTTTGTCTGTAGATTGGGCTTCTCTGAGTTTTGACTCAGGGTATGAAGCGTGAACTAAGAAGTGCATTCTGAGACTACCGCATTGCTATTCCTATATTTCCTGTCCTATTGTAATTTTCAATTTGTTTTGTTACTCTTCTGGGGTTGGCATATAGGGAGATTCCTCCAAGGATCCACATGGAGGAAATAGTATGTGCTATTTATGACTATGGAGTAATTTGTATAAAGCTAAAATGTATGTAAATAAATTGTTATGTTTATTTTCAGGCTGGCATGGTGGATGCTACTTTCTGAGTTTCTTTTTCTTCTCTGAATCTTCCATTCTTATTGCCTAACAAATGCTGGATAAGAGCAGAACCCCTCATCAAAGGAAAGAGTATCTTGAAACTGGAGGAGATTGAGAGTCACAGCAGTGGTCACTGCAAGCTTTGCATCTTCCTTGATTTTGTAGAGCACTGCATTGGGATGGGAATCATTTCCAGTCTGGACATCCTCCTCTCTATGTGAGGTGTCCTCCTTTATTCTCCTTTATTACCCACATCCAAGCCTGCAGTCCCCACCTGGACCTCCCTCTATCCTCCTGGATATCTGTGAAAAATTCATAGCCAGGTTAGTCCTGGGCAAATGTGGAATACATGGATTCAAATGCATTGTCTATATTTGCTCCTTCCCTAAAATACAGTGAGAAATGGAGAAACCTTTAAGGGAATCAGCAGAATTTCATATCAGGAAGAGAGAAAAGCATGGATTAGGCAGACCTTTTTGATTTTATTGTCTTCAGGCTACATTAGAGGCAATTATCTACTTGACCTATTAATCAGGATAGAGAAACATTTGTCTTTGAGGAATAATTTTTAAGATTCTTTAGACTTCCTGTATGCTCATTAGCTGCTTCCAATTACAAAGATTTTTTACAAAGCAAAATGAGGGGCAAGAATAGTACTGAAAAAATTATTATTGTTGTTGTTATTTACCCAGGAACTTGCAAATGTAGGCTGTTTCTGAGGTTAAGAACAATTTTAAAATGGAAAAGATAGTGCACTGGGACAAGAACAGCAGGGTCACTTACTAATGAGTAATGGATTCGATTCTTCCTCTTGCCATATACTGCAGGAGCATGAATCATGACCATGTCTTTCCAGATAAAGGAGGCCTGCAGAATCACTCAGAGGTTCCCAAGTATGCCTTGTCAGATGACCCGAGTGTGACTATGACCTGTCCATGTCCCCTGGCCTTCCTTTTAGGGGACTGAAATGGAAAAATCCCAAGAATGCACTCTGTGGCTCTCAGATGAAGTTTCCTTGGTGATTTGATAAAAGATAAAAGGAATTAGAAAGTGCTGATGGAGGACGTGGGGACAGAGGCAGGATGAAAATGCATAGCTTTGTATGTAGAAGGGACTGTGTGCTTCAGGGTGAGGTGGTGCGGTATGGAGTGGCATCTGAGGAGTGCATTGCACCTTCTCAAACTTCATGCTTTCCCCTAATCTCTTCAAGTGGTAGCAGAACTCTTTAAGATGAAAACCTGATGGTATATGTTGTCTAAGGAAACATTACTGGGGTCCCAGCCAGATAGCTCAGTGGACTGAAGTGTGTGTTTAGTCAGGCACAGGGGCCAGGGTTCAGTACCTGGCATGCTGTGCTGGCCCCACCCCAGGGGTGCACTGAGACAGCAAATGAGACTGGGTGTGGTGGTGTGCGCACTTAGGAGACTGAAAACAGGAGGATCACTAGGAGTCTGATCTATGTAGTGAGACCCTGTAGACCCTATACCAAATACATAAGGAAATATTATTCTGTTTCTGATTTTTAGGATGTTATGATTCTGTGGATAGGGTAACATTGTAAAAGTATTCAAAATAAAGATAAATTATAACTCACCTTTTCCCTTACTTCAGAAATCCACAGGTTCTGAAATCAATTCTTAAACTTCCCAATTCATCTTATGAAGGAACCGTAATTTTAATCTCATGATTGTATTTTATACTAAAATAAAGCTTAAGGCTGTATTCATTTATAGATATAGGTGTAGAGATTCTAAATAAAATATTAGCAGGCAGAGACTAGTTAATAATCAGCTGAGGGAGTGCTAAAAGGAAGATGTGCAAGGAAAAGATCAGTAGAAAGCCATTAACGACATGTTGTTCTTGATTCTTTGCTTGGAGGCCCTAGTGAGATAATTATAAATCAAGAAATGAAGAAGAAGATGCCTGCAGAAAACGATGAAGCTGTGCTATCATAATAATAGGTATGAATGGGTATAAGAAGTGAATTTGAAAGCCAAATACTGGCATTCCTTTGTGACAGTGTCCACCACCTTATATGGAACTGACAGGTAGATAAATCAGGTAGCTATAAACATGAGTAAACGGCATGTAAGAGGTGAAGTGATCAGCTTTGGTAATCAAGAGACCTGAGACCAGGCCCAGTTTAATCACTTGTTTGCTGTGGGACTGTTGAGAAGTTGCTTAACTTGTCTGTGAAAGGAGGTGGTACGTTTCAATTAGCTGTTCACAAACTTTGATATGCATATGAGTCCTCTGAGGATTTTGCTAGATTGACACTCAGTGTAGGGCTCGTGAGATTTGGGCTTTGTAATAAGCTTCTGGGGGATACTGGTACTAATGGTCTGAGTGCTACGATCAGGCGAGGGCGCTGCCAGGCCTGCTTAGGCGATCTTTACGTCTTTGAGTTCACTTGGTTTTATGACATGCTTTCACGGGCAAGGAGCCAACACTTCCTGTGTTATAGGAAAGAAGGTGAAGCAATCCCAAGAACTATTGTAGTGAATAAGAAAACGGTCAAGAGATGTGGGCATTAAGCCATGAAGCACAACTCCATGACTCTGCGAGTAAGGGAAGCAGAACCAGGTCAGAGTCAGGAAATGAATTTCAGTCTAAGGGGTGTGATCCGAGCCAGAGGAGGCAGGTAATGGAGGGAGACTGCCAGGAGTCCAGAGAGGGAAGATACTTAAAGATTACAGCCCTTATGGTGCGAAGGAACAGAAGGGGCCCCTTGTTAGCCCTCTTTTCATTCTGTGGGCCTTCTTGGCTTCTTTTGAAGGGTGCATGGTCACTCCATTCTGACCGTTGGTATGCTGGCTCTCATTTAGCTGCTTTTAGAAACAAAGATCATGGGTTCATATGTGTTCCTTCTACTGCATTCTAAAGAGTCTCTCAGATGTTGACTGATAATAGTTAACAAATAGTCCTAGTCCTAGTCCTGGTCTAGGACCAGGGACCGAGAGGAGAGGATCTGCAACACAGGTCAAAGTCCTCTGAGAACTGGGAAGGTTGAGGCCAGGGAAGGCCCAGGAAGATAAACACTTGAATTGCTGTCAAAGCCACAAATCTCCCAGTTTACTCAGTGGAACAATAACTTCAGTTTCAGGGCAATAAGTATTTAGTAAGTCATTTAATATTTAAAAAATTTTCTCAGACAGGTGTTGTTACTCAGTGAAAAAAAGGGAAGAAATAAAAATGGCAGTTGAAATCACCCCTATTTAGTATTGGGGGGAGATTAGAATTCAGTAGAATTCAGTTCTCTTCACCCTTGGTCAATGGTGTTGCCTCTATAGCTTTATGTCCCTTGCACGTTGAATTTTGACTTTGTTTTCATATTCCACTAAGCTTTTGTATCCATTATAGTTATATAATTATCAGATACATTGTTTTATTATTTGATATCAAAATGTTTAAAAAATAAATGGTCTGCCATATGGCTGGTAGAAAGATTCATTGTTGGGTCATGACAGTATTTATCCTTTCTTTTTTGTAGATGGATTTTGTTTCTCGTCTCCTGAAAATCAATATTCTTCAGCGGTAGCTGGGCCATTTGACATCTCTAGGGCACTGAATCTTGATTGGGCTAAGCTACTCAAGGCCTGCCAAGTGATTGTTGAATTGGGGACATGGGATGAAATTTGACTGATGAAACATAAAGAGATATTGCCTTTGTCTTCAAAAAAGGACACATTACAGAAATGATCCCTTTGCAGCCTCTAGACTTTTGCCTAGCACAGGTGAGGTGGCCTGGAACTGCGCTCACACCTTGGCATGGAGAGATGTTTGATGCAGTGTGGGTCGTAGTAAAGAAGAAAAAAAGAGAGTCTCTGTCCTTGATGCTGCTGCTGAGGCTCTGAATCAACAACGCTCTTCTTTAGACCTTCAACTGGGAAATCTTTTACTTATAGGCAGGAGCATCCTAGTAAGCATAGGGTGACTGGGATTTTCTCTGTCTAACTGGCATCAAACAATCAGGATTAGAATCTCAACCCTGTCACCAGCTAGCTTTGTGAACTTGCAAACATTATTTTCACTCTATGAGCCCACTTCTTTAAAATAATGGAGAAAAATATTCCTATTTCAGAAGGCTGAAGTCAAACACAAGATATGAAAATACATGAAAATGTAACTAAAAGTGCTTATTAAGATTAGGTGACATATCATGACAACAGTGCCATAGAAAAGTTCCACCATGAGTGATCTGCAATGAGAATGCGTCCAAGTTGACCTGCTTCCAGGAAAATTGTTCATCCTGACACACTCATACCCTGCCCGTTTTCCTACTGGCACATGTGGAAAAGGCCAGGCTGGCTACAGTTCAAGGTGGAGTAGTTCCTTAGTGGACTATAATAGAAGCAAAAGGGGGCTCCATGGATTGCTCCTGGGGCTGGCCATTCTTCTAGCATTTTGGTACACGTCTGCAGCCGTAACACACACACTCTGTGTGTGTGTGTGTGTGTGTGTGTGTGTGAATTTCCACTGAAAAATGTGTGGTTCCACAAATCTCAGGTCAAATATTGTGTCTCATTATGGAAGAAAATACATTTAAGCTCCCAGTTGTGCTGTACCTGGAGTGTGCTGTTTCCCTGAGTAGAGCTTCGCAAACCTGATCCCACCTCGTGGTTTTCATCCTCCCCACCACCCTGCATGCCACTGCTATCTTAGTCAGGATCCTCACAGGGTGACTTGTAAACAACAGAAATTTATGTATACTTTACTGATTTGCTCTTAGCTTTAATCTCTTAAAGATGTAATCAACCAGGTGGTTGGGAAAAATTTCCAACACTTCCCATGTAAACTCAGATTCTAGGTTTTTCTTTGGCTAACCCAGGTTGTTTACTGTTTGAAAATTATTCCCAAACTACAAAATTATTTCTCCATGTTTTCCCCTGCATTCTTCTATTCAGTTTTGGCTGCTGTAGTCAGACAGACAGAAGGCATAAACACTTTTATTTCATGCATCTGCAGTGGAACACTAAGCAACAGACAGAAACTACTCCAGGTCTGCTATATAGAAACATCAGAAATTTGTGTCTAATGGTTCTGGAAGCAGGGAAAGCTAAGACTGGGGTTCTTGCACAGTTGGTTTCTGGTGAAGGTCTCTTCTCGTTATAGACTGCTGTCTTCTTCAGTCTTCGCAGTGTGGAAAGAGAGAGCCAGCCCTCTGAGATTCTTTACATAAAAGCATCCGTTGAATTTGGGAGAGTTCCAAGCCCCTCCCTCCCACAGGTCCCGCCTAGGATTTCTACATTATCTTTCAAATACCGCAAAACTTGAGCAGCTTTATGGCCGCCACCTTGTCTTTCTCCTTTTTGGTCCCAAGAAGAAGAGCCAGAGGAGTGATGCGTTTGGTATGCATTTCAGGTCAGAGCAGCCTCTTGTGTCTGTCTGACATTAAGAATGTTGTGGTTCTGAGGAATAGGACGTCTTGGAGGTCTCTGTCAAGGCTCTTTGTTGTGAAGCGCTGGATAAGGCAGTGCGGTGCTTGGACTGCCTTTAGAGGAGGAACCCATGGAATCCCCACCTGGCCCAGTTCCATCCCAGAGTCTGTTATTATTATTACTTTTTTTTTTAAAGGAAGATGAAGAAAAGAGGAGCTGAGCCCATGGACATCTGCCTAGAGTAATCTTTCCAAATTGGTCTCTCTCTTCTGGAGGCTCAGTTTCAAATTTAATTAGCTGACTAATGATGGCAAATTATCAAAATTAATTGATAAATGTTGAAGTGCTTTGACTATACAAAATAGTATGCATACTTTCTAGGGCAGTTAACACATGCTCTAAATTTTAAGGGCTAATCTAGGAAAAGATTTTATAATAATAATAATAATAATAATATACAAAATAGGATAGATATACAGCTACTTTCTCTTAATTCAATCAGAAGAAAGATTTGTACAAATAGTGTTTAGGCAGGATAGCATGTCTGCATCTTGTACTATGAGTAACTACTATAAAGACAATAATATACAATGTATTAATTATTGAAACTGTCCTATTAATC
>NDGN011309402.1:0-17021 GCA_002564285.1 Tympanoctomys barrerae
GATAGATAGATAGATAGATAGATAGATAGATAG
This sequence comes from Tympanoctomys barrerae, assembly GCA_002564285.1. Taxonomy (NCBI): domain Eukaryota; kingdom Metazoa; phylum Chordata; class Mammalia; order Rodentia; family Octodontidae; genus Tympanoctomys; species Tympanoctomys barrerae. Next base: position 34 of record NDGN011309402.1, read on the forward strand.
ATAGATATTCACACAGTAAAAGTACAAAGGCTGTAGTTGGAACCTAAGTGCTGAATCCTTCAATACGATGTCCTTTTCAGTACAAATAGAACTATTGCTTTATTCATATTTTGTTTGGCCTAAATCATTATCTGTGAATTTCACTGGTATTTGCCTACTGTGGTGACTGAAAAAAAAGTCAGTAAGTCTCTTTCAAGTTGAATAAAAGAATGTTTTCACATCTCATTTATCTTATCACTACATGATTTTTTCCTATAGGTGTTACTAATTGCACTCAGTGTGTAAATTAATTACCCAAGATTAATCCACAGCCAAGTGGGAAACTTTCATTGTGACACTAGCTATGTCTGATCCTCCTCTAGTGTTCATATGAACTCACATTTGATCAGAATTTGATGCCTCACTATGCTTCATATGAACGGAAATCAAATACAATGTGTTTTACAATTTTTAATTACAAATTGTATAGTAGTTTATATAGTAGTTTATATATAGTTTATATATAGACTCTAAACTGGTATTCTTCTTTCTCTGCCATAAAAGAAGACATAAAAAGCAGTTATTAAAACACTATCCAGAAGAAATAGTTTAAATTAATGAGACAATGGGATTTTATAAGTTGCTTATTGAAGTTATATTTTGTGTAAGATGAATAATTTCAAATTAAGATATAATCAATTGGAACAGAGTTCTACACATCAGTGTAGAAAGAATGTATTAATCACCCATATATTTATTGTACATCTCATAACAATTTACCACAGAAGTTGAAGAGGACAAATGCTCTAAATCTGCTAATTTAATTTATAATAAACATAGGAACTTTTTCAAATATAACACTGTCTTTTTCAGGCTTTGCTTAGCTGTGCTCATTCAAGTAACTGATTGTAGTGGTAAGACTTATTTTTCTGAGTTATCAAAATTATCTTCCCAAGTTTTGTACACAGATTGATTAAATAAATGGTAATAGTTTATATTTGGAAATTAGTGTTCCCATGAAAAGGAAAGAGTAAACCTATAAAAACCAGATAAGAGAGCTGGCCAAATAGCTCTGTGGATTAAAGCACCTGCAAGTAGGCCCAGAGGCTAGGGGTTCAATCCCTGGTCTTGGGGTGCCAGGCCTCCAGGGCACACTGAGATGGCAATTGAGACTGGGCGTGGTGGCACGCGCCTGTAATCCCAGCTCTTGGGAAGTTGTAAACAGGCGGATCGCTGTGAGTCCGATCTAGTAGTGAGACCCTGAACACCCTGTACACTCTGTCCTAAAATACAAAAAACTGATAAGATAATAAAACAACTTACATGTTGAAGGGGAATTGTTTTAAAAAAGAAGTAATAGGTAAAGTGAGAGAGCTCCTCAGTTTGCAGCACCAGGCAAGGGAACCTATGTGTTGTCTTTGCACGAGTGCCCTTTGTCTCGGGCGTTTTTTAGGAGATAATTACACTCTGCTGCTTGGGAGGTTAAGGAAGGGGGTCAAGAAGGAAACTGATTTGCTTTTTGCAGTATTGGCAGTGTTTACATTTTTTAAAACCATGTCCAGGCTTCACCTATAGATTGCTACTGTTTGTGATCTGCATAAAAAAGATATTTGAATGTGTACTTGCTCTGTGCAATTTCAAAACTTACCAAGTTTTTGTTTCCTGATAAATTAGTTGAAAATGTCATAAAATAAAGATTATAATTTACTTCAAAAGAAGTTATAATTTTTTACATATTGATTTAAAATGTCTTATAACTGGATAATTCCTTTACATAAATAGTTTATAATTATAAAAATAAAATATTTTAAAAATCAAAGTTTCAATCAAAAAAGAATTTAAATTTCCCTAGAATTTCTTGTTAGTGTTTACTGATAATTTCTGTTTAATTTTAGCTATCACACAGGATTGACTATAATTTAATACAAATCCAACTGTATACATGGATTTAAAGTTTATGGGAAATGCAACTGAAAAGGTAATAAAAGACTTGAAAGCTGAATCAACTATCTTACATAATATTGTTGTAGGTAGTTGAATGAAATAGAAATATTATGGGTCATCAGACAGGGCCAGGCCCTTGAAAGAGGCAGGACAGAAGATCAGATACCTTGCAAAAGGTGAGCAGATAGCTCTGCTGTTGGCCAGATCTCTAGACAAAAGATGAAACAAATGCACCCTCGTACCTTCCTAGGGGTGGGTACCAGGGATTGCCATTCTAAATAGGTATCAATTACCTTGAAAAGCCAGGAAGAGTCATTCATCCAACACCCTAAAGGAAAGGCCCCTGTTCCGTGTTCATGCCTGCATGCTACATGACTAGCTTCTACATTTGGTCACACTTTAATCAGTGTTACCTGAGAAGTTGTGCTTGTAATCTTATTAGTTGACTGTAGTTTGGTCTCTCTCATGCCAACCTTCATGAGTTTTCATGTTTCCCACCTGGAAACCACCTCACCTCATTTATTTGCTCTAAAAAAATTCCTAGAAAAAGCAGGTTCCTTGGCAACCCACTCTTGTCCTCTCAGACAGAAGCTTTTTTCCCCTCAATAAATATATTCTGCTCTTAGCCTCCATTATTCCTAAAATTAATTCTTCAATTTTATAGAACATGAACTTATCCAAGATATCTTTCAGGTGAGAAGTTTAGACCCCCTGCACCAATATTTTCACTTGATTGTTTTTTTCTAATTAATGGATGGCGAGGGGGAGAGGTGAACCTAGGACCTCACACATGCTAAGGACAACTGCTGTCACTGAGATGTATCCTAGCCCCTGCTCTTTAATTCTTAGCAGTAATATGTTGAAAAACACATTTTTGAGTTATTTACTTACATAAGAACAAAGCCAAGCAAATGTTGGTTTCTAAAACAGGAATTGTTACATTAACTGAACTAGAGATGACTCCTCAGAGAAACTGAGTGCCTATGAAATTAAAGGACCTAGTGTCTGTGGCTGTGCCTCATGAACTTTCTTTGGCCCTGCTTAGTTGTCTTACTTCTCTGTGGATGCTCTAACAAGCTGTAACAGAGACATTGCATTAATACAATATTTTTATTTAGCTCTGAAAGTGGGACATTTGCAATTAGCCTCATTGGATGAGAATCAAATATTTAACATCATTGGCTCCTTTTGAGGAAAGATTTTTCTTTTCCTTTCCTTTATTTTCCTCTTTAATTTTTTTTAGAAATTGCCTATATTCCTTGGTTCCTTTCTCCTTGTTCAGCCTTGTGCCTCTGTTCTCACTCTACAATTTTCTCTTTGACTGCTTCTGGTTCCTTTTTTTAAAGAACTTTTGTGACTGCATTCAACCCACTAGTGCAGTCTGCAATAATTTTCCATGTCAAGATCATTGATTTATTCTCATCTACAAGGTCCTTTTGTCATAGAGGTCTAGGGACTGAGAAGTGGACATCTGTTTGGCGCCATGGTGCAATCTACTAGAGTACCCTAAAAATGAAGATATTAGAAAAAATTCTATATCTATCTATCTATCTATCTATCTATCTATCTATCCTTAAATTTCTTTTATTCTAAAATAGAAGGCATAAGAAGCTATCTACTCAAAGTTATATTTTCAGGTGGAAGTTAATTTTACCATTAACATTTTATGCAATTCTGGTTTTCATCCTTTCAGTTTAGAGGATTTATATCTTATAAAGGTGGTAATGGGTAATAAACTGCCTTATTGCCTTCTTAGGTTATAACCACCATTTTTATGGTAATTTAAAAAATCTCATAATCGGTTCCTTTATAAATTCCACTGAGTTTATAACAAGACCAAGTTTAAAGTTTCCTATAGCTACCAATTATACTAAATAAAGAACATTGAAAAATGGATGGGGTGGGATCTTCTGAGCCCAGGATATAGAGGTGTGATGCCAATCAGGAGCAAGAAATGATGTTTCTTCTACTTTACATTAATAAGAATTTCAGAGTTGGAAAGAAGTACTCATACAAATATCATTGTCTGAAAATAACATATGTTTTTTTTCCATTGTGTGCTCCTATTTTCCTAATTGATGCAGTGCATTAAAAAAGTAATAATAATTTGCAACTTTGTGATAAAGCTGAAAAGGTGAATCAAAAACTTACATTTTAACATGTTGCTTTGTTCAAAGATATCTACAAAAGAGGGCAGATTTCATGTGTTTCTCATACAAATATATATTTGTCAGCACAGGCCTAACTTAAACGTGTGACTTTCTTTAGTGGATTATATTGCTTTACTTGTATGTTTACTATGAAACAGATAAAGGATATTGATAATTTGTATTATATTGTATGAATTCTGTTCTCTACATTCTTATTTTTCATCCTGTGCCTTCAAATTTTGTTTTTCTTTTTCTTTTTCATAGTAATAGATACATGATATGTATTTTATTATTTGTACTATTACTGTTGCTAATAATGAATGGCATTTGTAATGCTAATATATGTTTAACATTCTCACAATTTTAATAACAACTTCTCATATATATAATATATATATATATATATATATATATATATATATATATATATAATTAGAGCCTAGACCCACACAGAATCACCAATCCAGACACTCTGACATGAGATTTATTGGAGGTAGGAGCAAGTGGGTGCGCTGTGTGGTGGACCAAGACAGCCAAAAACAAAAGGGGACAAAGACTTTATAGGGTTTTTAGGGGAGGGTGTTTATGGCCTGGAACAGCTGAGGGAGAGCTAATCTAGTAAGGCCACCTGGTCTGTGGGGGACTTTTTTATGTATTTAGTATAGGACCTACAGGGTCTCACTATGTAGATCAGACTCAGCAATTCTCCTGTTTTCAGCTTCCCAAAGCACTGGGATTATAGGTGTGTGCCACCATGCACAGTCTCTATCACCATCTCAGTGTACCCCAGGGGTGGGGCTGGCACAGCTTGTGGTACTGGGGCTCAAACCCCAGTCCCTGCACTCTGCCTAAGCAGGCACTTTAATCTGCTGAGCTATCTGGCTGGCTCTCTGTGGGGTACTTTTTGATGTTCCAGGAAGGGAAGGTCCTGTGGTTTTGCCCTGGTCCAAGATACAAAATTGGGCAGAGTTGTTTTTGTGGTTGGCCCCAGCTTGGGGCCAAAAGGAAGTAAGCCTTGGGGTGAGAGTGACAGTCTTGACTTGTCACTTTGAACCTTGCTTGATAGGAAAAAGGGTGACAAAGTCATCTGTCTTCTTCTTGCTGGCTGGGAACAGTGAAGGGTCCTAGTCCAGGCATCAGAAGGAGTCAGAGGAGGGTGTAGAGCAGTCTTCTGTTGGGTCGCTTTGGGCTGGTAAGAGTAGTCTGAGAGAAGCATTTGGTTAAAATTTTGGGTTGTTAATCTGGTGGCAGTATTGTGGATGAGGGAAATGAAGCAGGGGCAACTATGAACATAATAGTAAGCCCTGTGAGGAGCCCTAGCTGGGGAGTGAGCAAGGGAAGAAGGAATTCCATATACCTTGTGTACCCCACCCCAGGGAGCCTAATCATCAGTAACTTGTGCTCTCTCCTTTAGTTCTTTGATCTTTTGGCTGATAGTGCTTGATTGATTGACAAAGTAGCATTATCCTTTCCCTAGGAAGAGGCACGTTCTCCTTTTCCCACTCTTAGGAGATCCAAGGCTCATCTGTTTTGTAGGACCCTGCAGGAGAGTTGTTTTAGTTGGCTGTGTATTGTAGTGAAAGTGTCAGCTATGTGTTGTACATCATTTGCCAATTTGTTGGGTAACTGCTAGTATAGTCCCAGGGAGGTCCCAAGTTCTGCAGCTCCCAGGGTTGCCCCTAAGAGAGCCATGCCCATCAGGACACCCATATGGGTGGCCCATTGTATCCTATGTAGTGTGGGTATATTCTTAAGGATGAAAGCATCTTGAAACTCTGAGTCAGTGTACATATTTAAATTAAGGATCATAGACACTGGAGTGCACTGGAAGTATAAGGGAAGGCAAGGAAAGACCGAGGTGCCACACAGAAGCAGCTGTGTGCCTGTTTTGTGTTGCTTGACTAGAAGTGTGTTGGATAAAATAAGTTTGGTGCAAAGGAGGCCAGTGGAGTTTCCCTGGGAACAGGTGAGATTGTGGGAAGAGGGAAGTTGTAAAAGAGAGATATCAATGGCTAAAGGTTTTTGGAAAGGGGATCATGTGTATGTTGCTAGATAAAGCTGGGATGGCAGTAAGTTTAGGCCTTAGAATGGACATGCCCAGCTGACACTTGGTGAGGTTGGTGGTTTGGGTTAGGAGAGAGTTCAGGTAATCTATGTTATATTTTGTATGTCTGGTGTCATGACACCAGGGTGAAGAGTGTAATTGAGAGCTGTGAATCCTCCTTTTAATTCTGGGAGGGGCAAGGAGAAGTGTTCTTTTAGTTCTTTTGAAACAGTAAAGATTCCCCAAGGGTCAGTACCTATTCCATCCACCCAGATAGAATATGGAAGGTTATTAATCTACCTATCATTTTGTGGATTATGGATTTTTGTGGGCTACTGGGTTACATCATAGGGAGTGGTAGCTTTTGTACTGGGGAGTGAGGGCCCTGGTAGAGATTGAATTTTTGGACTTTATTCTGTTGTTTGTAAAATTACTTGCCACAAGGTAGGACAAAACTGGCCACATTTGGGAGGTTCACCTTGTCATTCTTTGTAAAAATCACAATTTTTTATATTGTAACCCTTTTTGCGGAGATATTTAATCTGTTTGGAATAGGATCATTTCCAGTCAAGGCCACTGTAGTAGTAGCCAGAAGCATCTAGAGCGCAAGCATCAAACTGGATGCTTACATTTTTTGGCACCATTGAAGGGTATATCAGTAGAGTTGATTGAGTGGCCATCTGTATCTTTTATATGAAAATGCCAGTGTGGATATGAAGCAAAGTTCCTGGATTGGCCTCGTGTGGTTATTGATGTCCAGTGAAATAAAATATTGACTAAGAATTTCATTCTGGGATCAGGGGCAAAGGAGAGCATTTAAGGAGAAGTTTTGTTGGGGAGAGGGGCAGGTTTGACCAAACATTCTTATCTTTTAGTTGGACTCTCAGTGGTGGGTACTCTTTTGGTACTGGACAGGTAGATACAGGTCAGTCTTCCAAGTAGCTTGGTGGCAGTCAGTGTGCTCAGGACTACAATGTAGGGACCTGATCAGTAAGGCTTGATGGCTAAAGGTGTAAGATTATTTACAAGGACTTGGTCTCTGGGATGGCCATGTAGAAGAGCTGTGCCATTATCCAATTTTGGGAAATTTTTGTCTGTGTGAGTGTGGAGGAGGTGTCTGATTAAAGAAAGAACCAGTAGGTAGTTGGTGAGAGGGCTAGGGTCTGTAGAGGGAAACCGATGAAGAAGGAAAGGTCTTCCATACATACGCTCAAAGAGGATCAGTCCAGTAGGCTGGTGGGGGAGGGGTAGAATGCAAATGGGTCAGGGTTGCAGGGAGGAGGGAGGGCCAGGACTGATGAGTCTCTATGGGTAGTTTGGTGATGTGAGTTTTGAGTAAGCAGTTGGCTTGTTGGACCTTTCTGGAGGATTGTGGTCTGTAGGGAATGTGTAAGGCCCATTGCATATTGTGGGTCTGTGAGACCTGTTGGGTGACTTTGGAAGTAAAGACAGGCCCATCGACTGATTTGATGGAAGTCAGGAGGCCATATCTAGGGATGATGTGGGTTAAAAGATAGTCAGCTACTATATCAGCCATTTCCCTAGATGTGAGGAATGCCTGAATTCAGCCTGTGAATGTATCTACTCAAATAAGGATGAAGCAGAGTTTTTTGTGTCTGGGCATGTGAGTGTAGTTGGTCTGCCAGTCTTCCCTGGGTAGAGATCCCCTACATTGGTGGACCATGAAAGAGACAGGGGCCTGAGTGGACCCTTGAGTGTTAGTGACTGTATAGGTGGAATATTGAGCAGAGATGGTCTGAAGGAGAGACGAAAGCCCTGGATGGTAGATGATGGGTTCAAGGAGATGTTTAAGAGGCCACCAACTAACATGAGTAAAATTGTGAAAATTGGTGAGGAATTGTTTGGCCTGTGTGTCAGGAAGACAACACTTTCTCTTAAGCAGGAGCCATTCATGAGGACCAGGAGTAGACCCCTGTTTTGTGACTTTGGAGTACTGAGAGGGTGGCCATAAGGGGTCTGTGGGCTGTGATGGAAGAGTGAGGAAAACCAGTGTTTGGGGGGCCTGGTTTGGTGGAGGTCAAGGCAGTATGCTGGCTTGTTTAGCCAGTTTTTCTGCTTCATCATTTCCCTCAGTTACCCAATCAGTGATCTGTTGATGGCCCTGACAGTGGAGAACAGCCATTTGGATCAGGAGGAGAGAGCCTTGAATAACTTGGAAATTAATTTGCCATTTTGTATGGAACAACCTTTGGTTGTTATGAGCCCACATTCTGCCCAGATGGATGTGTGGTGATAGATTATGTAATAGGCATATTTGGAGTCAGTGTATATGTTGATTATAGACCCTGTCATGAGGGTGAGGGTATGGATGAGAGCTACCAGTTTCACTTTTGGGAGGAAGTTCCTGGGGTCAACGGATTGGCCATAATAACCTAGGAAAGGGATACTAGCATATCCTACCCATGAACTCTCTTGGATGTTTGAAGACCTCTGTCTATAAACCAAGTGTGTTGGGTCTCTGGGAGAGGTTGGGTATGAACTGTGGTTGATCTAAGAATGAGGTCCTCTAAGGACTCTGTACAAGAATGAGTAGGTGAAGAGTCTGAGGACAGTAGAAGTGAGGCCAGATTGAGAGTTGGACATGACTTGAGAAAGATAAGTGGGTCTTCAATAAATGTCAAGTGGAAAAAACTGTAAGCAAGAAGGTGACAGGAAGTATAGGGCTTTGTGAGAGAGTAAGTTGGGAGAATGGTGTGGGAATACATTATGAATTGGCTTTGGAGGGTGGGTTTTGGGCCTCTTGAGCTAGGACTGCTGTGGCCTTGGAGGCACAGATGCAAAGGAACCATCCTCAAGCTGTTAAGTCTGTTTGGAGAGGTAAGCCACCAGAATGAGATCTGGGCCTCATCTCTCTCCCAGGACCCTGATTGCTACTGTTTTGCAGTAGTGTAAAGTGAAAGGGCTGGGAGGGGTCTGGGAGGGTGAGAGCCAGTGCCTGGAGGAGAGCACCTCTTAAATTGTTGAAATTCTTTTTAGTATCCTCAGATTTCCTCATAGAGAGGTCACCCTAGGAGGGGGAACCCCAGGACTCAGAGCACTGTGTGTTGGTGGGAGAGTGTAAGGAGAGGACTACAGAGTGGGAGAGTGTGAGGGAGGGATGACGGAGTAGGTGAGTGTGAGGGAGGGATGACAGAGTGGGTGAGTGTGAGGGAGGGATGACAGAGTGGGTGAGTGTGAGGGTGGGACGACAGAGTAAGAGGTTGTCTTATACTGGAGCAGGCAGCTGGGCTGCACATCCCCGGTGGCAAGATTGGTCATGAGAGCCTGGTCAAAGTAATGGGCTCTCTATCCCAGAAATGTTGGGGTAGTACTGTTCATGTTAATTGGGAGGTGGTGTGGGTCGTAGGATCTCTCCATGTGAAAACAAAGAGAGGGTAAGAGGAAGGATGAAAGGTAATGGTGAAGAAGGCATCCTTTAAGTCCAGGACAGAGAAGTGAGTAGTATTGGGAGGGATGTGACTGAGGAGGGTATAAGGGTTAGGAACCACAAGGCTGACCAGTAGAACAATGGAGTTAATGAGGTGGAGGTTTTGGACCAGACAGTAGGACTGTTGGGCTTCACCACTGGCAGGATGGGGGTAATGTATGGTGAATCTATGATGATAAGGAGTTTTTGTTGGAGGAACCTATGGGCAATAGTTTGATGCCTGAGTGGTACTTCTATGAGATAGGAAATTGGGTCATCGGGAAAGATTGTAGGGTTTTTTGTAACCACAACCACTGGGGAGTAGTGTAGAGCCACCCTGGGGTGGGAAGTGCCCAGACCTCGGGGGTGAGTTGGTCTTACAGGAAGTTCTGGTGAGCTCAAGGGAAGCGGAGCCATTAGGAGTGAAGGGGCAAAGGGTTTCTGAAAAGAAAATGTAACCTGTAATTTAGATAGAGTATTTTGTCCCAGGAGGGGAGATATGAACCTTGGCATCACCAGGAAAGAATGAGTAAAGGATTTGGATTCTATAAGGTAGGGTAGGGAGCCTGTCATGCTAGGCTGTTGGGTAAGGCCTTTGACCCCCACAAGTTATTTTGGAAGAATATGTTTGGCTAGCATAACTGGGGAGAATGGACCAAGAAGCTCCCATATCTTATAAGAAGGAAATGAACTTATCTGACACCTGAAGAGTTATCCTAGTCTCTTCAGACATAAGATGAAGTTTGTCATACTCATCAGTGGCAGCCTGGAGTCCAGGGCCCCCTCTGCTGTCACCAACCAGCCTAAGCACACCTCCCAGAGGCATGTATAGCTTAGTGACTCTGTGAAAGGGGAGGGTCCCCTCTTCTGTGTGGAGGGACAATCCATTTTCCAATGATCTGGTAATTTACAAGCTGGGCAAGGACCCAGGAGGGAAGGGTTATGGATTTGGTCATGACTTTACCCAGTGGCCTTTCTGTTTGCACTTAAAACAGGGACCTGGTGGGTACTTAATGGATAATGGTTTTGAAGGGGGTTTTTGAGTCTGGGGCCTTAGGACAGCTGCCAAGATTTGATATTTTTGCTTGGCACAGACAAGTTTTCTCTTTTTCTTGTTCCTCTCTCCTATTAAAGACCTTAAAAGCCAGATTGAGAATATCTTGCTGGGGTGTGTTGGGCCTTCCTCAACATGTTTGAGTTTTTTCATGGTATCAGGCGAGGACTGAGTAATGAAGTGGTTGTTAAAATGGGATCCCCTCAGGGAAAGCAGGATCTAAGCAGTTGTATTAAGTGAGGGCCTCAGTGAACATAGCCATGAAGGTGGCAGGGTTTTCATCTGTTCGTTGAGTAATTTGTCTGAGCTTTTGCCAGTTGACAGCCTCTCAGGCTGCCTTTTTGAATTCTTCCAGTAGACAAAGGATCATGGTGTCATGTGCTCGGGACCCCAGACTATCTGGTTGGTAATTCCACTGGGGGTCCTCTCTGGGAAGCCTGAGCACCTGGTTAAAAGGTAGGATCAGTGCAGACTCCGCATGGGCCTGGGCAGTCAGCCATAAGGATTCCTTTTGCTCAAGTGAAAAGGTGGAGAAGAGGAGTACATAGAAGTCATTCCAGGTCATCTGATGGGCCTGGGTGAGATATTGGAACTCCTTTATGTAGGTTGTGGGGTCTGTGGTGAAAGTCTCCAGTCTTTTCTTGATCTGGTAGACTTGGAGGAGCTACCAGGGCTGGTAGATATTGACAACTCCTTCAGATCCGAACACCTGATGAAGAGGCAAGAGTCCGATGTATGCTTATGAGTGGCCAGTTTTAGGCCCTTAGAGTGTGTGATGAGGTGGGGGGAATGAGACAGCTTTGGGTGAAAGGGGAGGGGAAGGAAAGTCAACAAGTTCTTGTGGAGGATTGGGTTGAGGGGAGAGCAAGTCCCAGCAACAAGACTTTCCAGGTGAGGGCATGAGTCTGAGAGGCCTGAAGCCCCAAGTGAGCTGTCCCAGAGTGATATTAATCGCCAAGATGCATAGAGAAGGAAAGAGGAAATGAAAGTGCAGAAAGCGATCTCGTTCGGGCTAAAGTTGGGGAAGGAACCTTGAAGACATTCGTCACTGTCGATAAAGTCAAAGGAGGAGTCAACTTTAGGCAGGGAGACCGGGAAAGCCATGTGGGACTGGAGCAGGGTAAGTCCCAAAGACAGAGTGAGGTGAGTAAAGGAAGGTAATGAGAGAGGCATATGAGGGAGATGAGAGAGGCCTATGAGGGATCAACTAGAGGCCGGGTGTGTACGATCAGAAAGAGGGCTCTGAGAGAGAAATGGCCCTTCACGTCTCTCCCCTGACCTCTGAACAAGTAGGACAAGGGAAAGGTTTGTAATTTAAGTGACAAGGGAATACTCACAGTTTTCTGGTGTTGGGGGCATTTGGGTCAGCAAGGGAGGTCCAAAGTTTGCGGCTTGCTCAGAGGGGCTGGCAGCAGAAGGGATGGGCAGGGACTGGCAGAAACTTTGACATTCCTCCGGGTTTCAGCACCAAGTATTAGAGCCCAAACTCACTCAGAATCACCAAGGCAGGCACACTGACACAAGAAGAAAACTTATTGGAGGTAGGAGCAAGTGGACAGGCTATCTAGGGAAGGGAGAAAGACCCAAACAAAAGGGAAATTTTTGTAGAGTTTTTAGGGGAGGGTTTTTGTGGCCTGTAACAGCTGAGGGAGAGCTAATCTAGGTAGGAACAACTGGTCTGTGGGGGACTGTTGATGTTCCAGGAAGGGAAGGTCCTGTGGTTTTGCCATGGTTTAGATCCAAGGTACAAAATTGGGCAGAGTTGTTTTTGTAGTTTGGCTCCGAGCTTGGGGGCGAAAGGAAGTGAAAATGTATGTGTGTCCACATACATAATTATATATATATATATATATATATCCACATACATAATTATATATATATATATATTTCAAGTTTTATACAAATTAAAACAGTGTAAAAGAACTTTAATGTGTAGAATTTTCTTTTAGATAAAGTCCAGATGTTGATGATTAACTTTTTAATACAATAAAAGGATAACTAAGGTTAACAAACATTTAAGTGACTATATCCATAAGATAGAATTTAAGTCTAATTCGTTCTATATTTTATGCTGGCTATAAAGAACTAGCCTATAATATCAAAGCTCAATTTTAATTACTAGAGGATTCCTGGCTGGAAATATTGAGAGTAGGTATGCTTGAAAGCCAAACGGTTTGCATCACAATGTTCGCTGAGCAAACCGTTTCTTTATTCAAAAGTGAAGACTGTGGTTGTCATTAAACTGCTGACTGATCTAGTTCTGAAAACAGAGAATATAATTATAGAAATAAATATATCTGAAATTGTTTCTTTTTGAAAAATATATTTGTAATTAAAAGAAGCTTAGGGACACAGTTGCAAATATATCATTCTTCACACCACTATTGTTCTGTAATGATAATGAAGAAATTCCTACATTTGTTTTGTTTATACACCATTTCTTAGGCTGTACTTTCTGTACTATCTACCTGCCCATTCTCACGGATATAGGATTTTTAGTATTAGTTTTCTATTGTTGCTGTGATAACTTGCCACCTATTTGGTGGCTTAAAGCAATGTAAATTCATTATTTCATATTTCTGTAGGCCAGGTATCAGTCCTGAGTTTGAATGGAATAAAATAAAGGACATGTGCATGCTGCAACTCTTTCTAGAAGTTGTAGGGGCAAATCATCTTCAGTATCTACTGCAGCTTTTAAAGAATACCCACAGGCCTTGGCTTGTGGGGCCAGTTCCTTGGTCTTCAAAGAAAGCCTCATTTTCCCTCCTACTGCTTAGCGTTATCCATTCTTCTGATTGCACCAAGGAAAGCTTCTCCATGTTTACGGATTCACGTGCCTTAAGTCGATATACTGAGGTATCCAGGATAATTGTTCTGTCTAAAGTAATTTAGCTCTTCTCCCTCAACATTTTTAAGTGGATATCAACAAATTATCTCCAATTGATTCATATTTTGAAAAACAACAATCCTATTAGTGTTTAGTTATAAGCCCCCATCCCCAAACTAGCCAAAATATATTACCACAAAAGTCTCTTAGCCTGTAGAGACACTTTTTCTGTTCTGTTGTCCCAGAGAATGTCCTCTGAAGTTTAGCAATAAAACTGTTTGGACAGTTGAATTACCACTCCTTCTTTCCTATTCATCTGGTGCAAAACCCAGGAGCAGAAGCCAAAAGCAGGACTCTTTGGCAACCTAGAAAGCCATGGGGAGTGGTACCTCACACCCGGCTTACCCCTGGATCCTGAGAGCCTCCCATTGTTTCACCAAAATTCTTTTCTTTCTCAGAGTTGGATGCCTGGGCTCCACTGCCCTCTATGGCAAGACTGTGACACTTTGGCCAACATTCCCTCTTGGAGAGGCCTCAAGAGCCCCAAGGGAGTGTTCGAACCCCAGCTGCCTAACTTAGTGACCAACTCTGCCTCCCTTCCTCCACACCTTCCCTTTTAGTGAACTCCAGTCTGGAAACCATCCTACCAGACCTCAAACCAAAGGTCTATCACTAGCTGGTAATGAATAGACACTCCGTGGAGAGTAAGATTTTGGCTCAGTTGACTTTCTCTTGGAACCTGGAAAAAGCCGATCCTCTGGCAGTAATTTGTTTATTGTTTTACTTCCTCCCTGTTCTCTATTTGAAAAGACCACAAAAAGAGGGACCTCTTGCACTCCAACTAGTAGCATTGCTTTGTTTTGGTGTGCAGGACAATCTTACCCAACTGAGGGAGCCTACTCACCCCAGTTAGGCAGGTGACCAGCAATCTGCTTCCTGACCCCAGCCACATATCTAACCCACCCTCACAATGGACAATCCTCCCTCAAAAACTTGGGAAACACCTCCCATGCTGTCTTCTGCTTAGCCTTTCCAAATTGGGATTAAAAGGATTAACAACCCCCATTTCCTCCAACCACACATCTTTTGTTCTATTTCCCTGTGGCCCCAGCAAAGCCTTGCCCATGGGTCATGCTGGCCAGCCCAGGAACTTTCAATTTCCACATTCACTGAGCCCTTGATAACATCCTCCAGAAAAAAGGCAGTCAAAGATTCCCTATATCTCATCCATTTTTACCTTCTATGAGCAAGGTTTTGTGTCTTACTCTCTCCTCTCCCCACATTCTTCCCTTGACACCCTCCTGCCCTCACATCTAATCAAACAAAAACTCCTATTCCACTCCTGACCCAACAACCTCACATCTTTACCCTCCCCTCTACCCTCTTCTGAACACAAATTCAATCCTGCAGAGCATTTCTTGCCCTACAATCTCCTATTTCTTCAACCCTCCCTCCTTAGCATTTCTCCTCTTCTCCAAAATCCACCTGGTCCAGCCACCTCCTCAAACCTGACCCTGTGTGCCCCTTGGACAGGCTCTTACTCTCTCTCTTCTCAGTCAGTGTCTCCCCAGACCACTTCTCCCCTTGGGGAGGAATCAGGTGTTGTGGAGTCTGTTTGCATCCCTGTTTATTTCTCTGTTACAGATCTAGTGTGTTTCTGACAAAAATTAGGTCCTTCTCAGAAAATCTCAATAAATTTAGAAAAGAATTTCAGTTGGAAAGAAGCTTACCTTGTCCTGTTGTCCACCCTTACTTTGATGGAAAGGAGGTGGAGAAAATCACACCAATGAATTCCATCTCTAGCTCCCTGACAGGCACACTGAGGCACTGGGAGTGATCTCTAGGCTGAATTCCCAAATCCCAAGGGTGGGTATATCAAACTGGAAACTCTGGTAGGAGAGACAGCAATCATAGGATCACTTACCTTCCAGAAAATGTGAAAACAAACAAACAAACAAACAGGTCAACTATGAATACCACAGAAAAATCACCTGGGAACAGAGAAAAATCTAGCTCTCTTCATGAACTGCCTTTCAGAGGCCATGATGAAACACACAGCACCAACACTAACTGTCCAGAAGATTTAATTCTTCTACATGTCTACTTCATCCCCCAATCTTATCCTGACATCTGAAAAAAACTTGCATAAGAAATTAAGAAGAGAAAAAGGACAAGCAATTGAAAAAAAGGAGATGAAACAAATTAAAACATTGTTTTTCTTTCCAAAGACCAGCAGAAATGCACAGTACAGTTGATCAAACCATCCTGCTTACATACATAGATAAATGTCTTTCCCCATTCCCTCTCCTGTCCTCCTCAACTCAGTACCTATTTATTTTGAGTAAGTTCATTCCCTTTACCAGTATCTATTGTACCCTTCAGATTCCATTTTTCTCTTTCAGGTTCTCACATTGAGGAGACAATATGATGTTTGGACTTGAAGGCCTGATTTATTTCACGTAAGAGTATGTTCACTAGTTGCATCCATTTACAGGAGCTCAAATGTATCTTGTTTTATAGTTTAATAATACTCCATTGTGTAAATATGCCACCTCTTCTTTATCCATTCTCCAGTTGATGGGCATCTGAGTTGTTTCCATGATTTAGCTATGACATATTGTGTACATAAAGCACTGTGATATGAGGTTTCCAGTTCTTCTAGAAAAATACCCAGGAGGGGAATAGCTGGCTTAAGTGGGATCTCCAATCCTAATTTTGAAGGAATCTCCACACTGATTCACATAGTGGTTGTACCAGTCTCCACTCCCACCAACAGTGCAGAAGGGTTCCTTTTTCTCCACATCCTGTCCGGCATTTGTTATGGGATGACTTCTTGATGTTAGCCATTCTTTCTGGGGTGAGATGGAATCTCAGTGTTCTTTTAATTTGCATTTCTTGAATGACCAATGATATTGAATATTTTTCACATATTTATTTGCCATTTGTATTTCTTCCTCTGAGAAGTGTATATTCATTGCAGATGCTCACTTTTGGATTGGATTTTAGGAAGCCTGAGTTCCTCAATCCTTTATATGGTTTGGATAAAAGGCCTTTGTTGTGGGGACAGTCAGCTATATTTTTTTCTAATTTGTGGGTTTTCTTTTTACCCTGTTGGAGATTTGCTCTGAAGTGCAGAAACTTTTCAAAGAGATGAGATCCCAGTTGTTTATTCCTTGAAGTATTTCCTGTGCAGCTTGGTTTTTGTTCATAAATTCTCCATCTTTTCCCATATCTTTAAGATTTCTACCTCCAATTTCCTCCAGATGATTTAATGTTTCTATATTAATATTTAAATCTTTGATCCATTTTGACTATAGCTTGATGCATGGTGATAGGCATGTATCTAGTTTTAGCCACCAGCATGTGGAAAGCCAGTTTTTCTAGCACCATTTATTAAAGAGACTATCTTTATTCCAATGAGCATGTTTGGCTCTTTTATCAATAATAACGTGGCTGAGTGTGTGAAAGCTCAAATCTTCATCCCTACTCACTCTCTGCACAGCATTGTCATACTTCCTGTGAGAAACGAAGCAAAGCAAAACACCAAAACCCTGATGGCTTAT
>NDGN011309450.1:0-10091 GCA_002564285.1 Tympanoctomys barrerae
AGATGGGTATTCCATTGCCATTTAAATATTGTAGGTGCATGAATTCAGCAAAATATTCCAATAGAGTCTAGTAGTCCATGATAGTAGTGGGTTATCCATAGGACTGGCAATGTCAGAAGAGGGTGAATGTTTTTAATTCAGGGAAACTGTTAAATTGACTTTAATGAAGACATTATTTAAAAATGGAAATTCTCAAAATTACTTTTGTGTATTTTGCTCAAATTATTCTAACTTTTCATACTCAGGTGTTGGAACACAATGAGCACAGTGTTATGAATATATATGATAAACATAATGCAACCATATTAGGAATCAATAATGTGCATTTTATTGTATACCATACTTAAATATACAATAAGGAGACTTAAATAAATCATTTATTCCCAGTCATGATGGATGACCTCATAACTCACGAGTGACGGGGCAAAGCAGAGCTCCCAACGAGTTATGAAATGTCATCAATAACAAGCTGAAATAGATGATTTATCCAGTGTCACAGCACGTTGTGTGTTCACTTTATGCAACAGCAGTTAATGATAAAAACAATCCAAATGGGCACAGCTTGTGTTCATCTGTTATATATGCACATACTCCACTTACATTATTTTACACTAGGTTTGTGCTTATTGGCCATGAAGAACATGATCAAAGTGGAAAGAGGAATAGGTATTGATGTAGAAGGTATGGTCTTTAGAGAGAGAAATCCTTTTGGAATCTCCACTTGACCAGTTTTCCCCTCTTTTTTTTTCTAAAATGTATCTCTATCCTAGCAAAGAAAATGGACAAAAATATCTGCAGCTATGTAATTCATATTGTTTCATTTTTAGTTGACATTCTAGGAGACAGAAGAATTAGTTAGCATGATTTTTAAAGTTAAAGGGTATTATATAAATTTAACACTATTTTCCTCCGTATGGTTTTTTCTGAGTATTTAATTTAGAATGAAACAATTTTGCATCTCATATTCAAATACAGTAACACTATGAACCTATTTTTATTTTCCAACCTCATCCCATGCATACTATGTATATTTGTAAGTCCATCATGCTTCATATAGAAACCTTATTTAAAATATTAAAATGCTCTTATATTCTCA
The DNA here is from genome assembly GCA_002564285.1 of Tympanoctomys barrerae. Classification (NCBI taxonomy): domain Eukaryota; kingdom Metazoa; phylum Chordata; class Mammalia; order Rodentia; family Octodontidae; genus Tympanoctomys; species Tympanoctomys barrerae. The sequence goes on from NDGN011309450.1 coordinate 1,097, forward strand.
TTGTATATTTAGTGATATGCTTCATTGACTTTAGGGATATTGGTGGTTTCTGAAAGCTTACTGTTGAGGTTAATTTGATGAGGTTCATGTTCCAGCCTCAGAATTGTTATTAACTTTAGAGAAAAATTGGCATTTAAATGGAATGTCAGGTTTGTTCGTTAGAATGGAATTAAAGGTCTAAACCTTATGACATTCTCCTTAAATGTTTTTAGTACTGGGTCATGAACAACACCAGAGTATGGTTAGATAGAACTTTACAAAGTAAATTAAGAGCCAAAACCAAATTTGTATCATGCTGGGCTAGTTGTGTAAAGTTGTTTTACTACTATCAGCCAGATAGTTCAGTGGATTAAAGTGCCTGCTATCAGCCAGATAGTTCAGTGGATTAAAGTGCCTGCTTAGGCAGGCATAGAGACAGGGGTTCAATCCGTGCTGAGGCTGCCCATGGGGCATGCTGAACTGGTGATTGAGACTGGGCCTGTAATCTCAGCGCTTGGGAGGCTGAAAATGGGAGGATCACTATGAGTTCGATTCATGTAGCGAAACCCTGTGGACCAAGTACTAAATACATAACAACATAAACAAAAAAAAAAAAAGAAAATTTTGCTTCTATAAGAAATGAACAACTAGAATAAGGTAAAAAGATGATCAGACATGAAGGCTTCTTTTTGAAGATTTAGAGAATGCCTATAAAAACAAATGTGTCAAGTTCTACAGCTTCCTTGTGATTCCTATTGATTTCCACAGTATATTCTGAATATGCACATGCACGCACACCTCTTTCCTTGGTTGTAAGGGTTATATTTATGTTCCTTCAAGAAAGAGGAGTATTTCTGGCTTCTGGGTGGAAACGATGATCACAGGTCCTCAAGCTTGTTGCCAGCACTCTAGGGAATGGAGGAAAAGCCTGTCATCTCCATGAAAGAGTGTTAACAACAAACACCAAAGAGCACAGGCTGCGTAACAGCGCCGGGGTCTTTCGGTAGTTTCTCTGCCTTAAAACTCAGTTGTCCTGTTATCTTCCTCCTCCCTGAATGCATTGTCCTCCAGTGGTAAGTAATTATGGAGCTCATCTCCTTTCTGCCTATATCAGTTGGTGGTCATGTCACTGAGCCACAATATCAATAGTTTTAATTTAAAGAAGGTGACTTATTTTGGCTCATGATTTCAGAGGATTTAGTCCATGGCTGGAAGCTTCAGGGCAGTACTCGTAAACTTAAACTATAATTTAAAATGGCTAAATATAGTCATGAAAACATCAATTATTAGAAAATTCCTGAAGGTCTGTTTTTCTACTTATAACATTTCTTATTTTTTAAAAATGTTTCATTTATTTATTTTTTTGGTACAGGGTCTTGCTATGCAGCTCAGACTCATAGTGAAATAACTGTTTCAGCCTCCCCAGCATTGGGATTACATGTGTGTGCCGCCACGCCCAGTTTTGGTGCCCAGCTCAGCATACCCAGGGTTCTGGGGCTGGCACGACATGTGATACCTGGGATTGAACCCAAGTCCTTGTGCTTCTCCGGCTGGTGCTTAGACTGGTGAGCTTTCTCCTCAGCCGTTAGAACATTTCTTGACTTAAAAAACCTAAAATTTAGATACAAATACTGTAGATTGAGAAATTGTAAGAAAAACAATAATAGTGATCACTTGTCAGCAGTTCATCTGGGTATAGTTGTGTAAAAGAGGGAAAGAAAGATGATATAGATACTTTTCTAGAGATTTTAATTACATGTATTCTAAAAATGCTAAATTCTAATAATTACAATATTATTTTAAGCTTTATCGATAGCATAGTGTTTGTAATCAGGGACACAGTAGTTCTTCTGTCTGTTCTGCCTGAACTTCTATCACCCAGAGTTCTGATTTATTTCTATCCCAGGATTACTGAATCATAACAAATATGTGAGATGTAGAAACGTATTGAAAAGAAAAAAAGCCTCAACATTGGGAAACCCTGAACCAAGGCATATTCAATAACAAATAGAATGACTCAGCAGAACAGCAGAATGAGTTGGGGATGTTCAGTATGGGAAAATTAATAAATTATATTTGTTTTTCTACTTTTCTTTCTTTCTTTTCTTTTTTTTGGTACTGGGGATTGAACTCAGGACTCTGTGCTTGCTACAAAGGAGCTTATACCACTGAGCTATCTTTCCAGCCCTAATATTTGTCTTTCAAGATATTTAAAATCTTGACAAACATGAGAAGGGTGTGACTCATCTCCCTCATTGAGGCTATAAAACTTGAATCCATGGGTAGACCATTCAAATATAAATCATGACAATTTATTAATTTTAAGACTGCAGTGGAAGGGGTCACCTTGGTAATTGCTGACATTTCTATTACTTGAGATAATTCAATGAAGGCATGGTAACCTTATGGAATAGGGATGAGCCAAGGTCTGGAGGACCAGTGGTAGATGAGGTGTTCTTCTTGTAAAATATATTTTGTACAGGATCTCATTATGCAGCTTAGTGATCCTCCTATTTCAGCTGCTTGAACGCTGTGATTACAGGTGTGTGCCACCACACCTGGTCTTGGTGGTGCAGCATGTGGTGCTGGGGATTGAACCCCAGTCCCTGAGCTTGCCTAAGCAGGCACTTAGTCCCCTGAGCTCTCGTTGGCCCCTGTCTTTTTCTTATGAATTTCTATCTATCTATTTACTTGAAGGGGTTGCTAGTTGTATTTTCAAAACTACATGAATGATCCCAATTTTCAGTTTTCAAGGTGTTCACTCTTTCCTAGTAGTGTTTCTGATTTTTCACATAAATAATATAAGGCTTTTTTTCAGTAACTAATGGTTCAGATTCTTCTTTTCTTTTTTAGCTAATCAGTTCTGTGACTGCAAAGATTCTTTTAAATCAGTGAAACTATGTTCTCTGCTTTTGGCTTTAAGAAAGAATTTATGTTAGAATTCTCTGCTTCCGTAAGTCAACAATCTGACTATGCTGTTCTTTTGCTCAACACAGTAGGGTTCTAAAAACACCATTTCCTGAAGCCTTAGAAGGCTCTACCTTCCAGATGACCTTAGGAGACAACCAATGAGCTGCTTACAGCTGTTGCTCCTGTTCTACTGATACTTAACCCTTTATGCCAATAAAATTCTCACTTCTTTTTTAAAAAATCAGATACTTTCTGTGTTACTGGAGTGGTTTGTCTAACTGCTAGTAGCTACAACTCCTTTTGGATTGTTTTGGGTTTTTATTTTTTATGTTTTTTGTTTTTTACTATTACAAAGTTTGCAGTTTTGAATGATTACGTGTGTTTGTGTGTGTGTGTGTGTGTGTGTGTGTGTGTGTGTGTAGTTGGCACATGGGTGTAATACATATCAATTCTTTTTTCATCCCTTTGCCCTTCTCTGCCTCTATCTCCTGGTTTTATCCCCACTGGAAAAAGATCTATCACCTTCCTTCCTCTTATTGTCTTTTATTTTGTTCAGTATTTGTAGTTTGAGTTTCTCATAGAAGAGGAAGCATGTGATATTTAAGCCCATGTGTCACTTATTTCACTTAACTTTATGGTCTCAGGCTACATCCATTTTCCAAGAAGGATAAATTTGAGAGTCTTACTTTTGGGTTTTCACCTACAATTATTACTGATAAATAGTATATTCGTCAGAGATTTATTTGATAACAAGATAAGGTAATTCAGCTGTTTTAAACACAAAAGAAATGACATTTTAAAAATAGTTACTTATAAAATGTTGGAAATTTAAGAGAATCAAGAGATGGATTGATCCTTCAAGGAACTGCCTAGAATAATGCTGTTCAACAATTCTGGCACGCATGTCGCAAACTCATACAATGCAGAGGCAGGAGAACTAAGAAGCTACCCTCAGAACTACAGACTCTAGAGCTGCATCACATCCACTTGACCTGACCCAGAACAAAGTAAGTCATCACAAATTCTCTCCAACTAAAATAAGTAACATGCAGGGTTAACTAATTGCACTTAGACTTCATTCAGACTTCCACATAGAGTATAGGGAATATATTTTATCTCTCTGGCTTCTGTAATGATATGATCATAAATACTTATCACAGTTATTGCAGGAAAATCTCAGGTTACTAATAATTTTTATTTCTACAAAGAACTAGAATAATTTCTGTTTGGAGTAGAATCATGCCTTATGTTACCTTTATTCATGGGCCATTTTGGCAGAAAGTGGTTTTTATGAACAAAGATTTGATTTCAAATTGTCCTATTAACATATGTCTAAAGTTTTTTTTTTTTTTAGTGTGTTTAGTACAGGGTCTACAGGGTCTCACTACACAGATCAGACTCATAGTGATTCTCCTGTTTTCAGCCTCCCAAGCACTAGGATTATAGGAGCAAGCCACCACGCCCAGTCTCAATCACCATCTCAGTGCGCCCCAGGTGCAGACCTTGCAGGGCACACTGGGGATTGAACCCCGGTCCCCTGTGTCTGCCTAAGCAGGCGCTTTAATCCGCTGAGCTATCTGGCCAGCCTGATGTCTAAAGATTAGTGTACTTAGTATAGTTATCCTACTGTACTTTTTATGTAGCTACCCATACTGGAGCTATTTTCTTATTTCATGAAGTCTTGCAACAAGTCACACAATTCTGTTCCTTTTCTATTTATTAAACCAATTTAGTTCTTTGAAGATAATTAGAAGAGCTTAAGAATATAGCGAATAAGAGAGGTACATTGTTCTTTGATGTCTTAATGCATTCACAGTATTTTAGTTTCAATATTGTCTCTGCTCAGTAATAACTTTCTGTAAATGCCTGTTTGCATAAAGATTGACTTGTTTATTAAAGTTTATGATAAACAGTGTCAGGGTTCACAGATATTTATATAAGTAATAATGAAATTCTTATAATAACAAAATGATTATAAATGTAAGCTCAAATCATAGCTCTTAAATATTGACCAAAATAGTGGCAAAATGTACAGATGTGACAGAATCAGTAATTCTAAAATGTTGAGTTTCCATGTAAGGTTAGGGTTGAAGGGGACCTTAATTATTATTCAATTAAACTTTTTATTTCATATATGAACATCCTGACAAATTCTGAAAACTGTTTAATCATAAAATTGGTCATCAGGTTATCAATATTAGCAGTATTGCCCTGAAGTATCTGGTCCTGACCAATATTTACTATAAACATCATTTTCTTTAATACTTTTAATATTCATCAACTGTCTGCCCTTTATCCCATGATTCTTTCAAAGTAGGAAGGAGATAGAATTATTAAATTCCTATATTAAAAATATATTTCTAGTTAAAAGGAAGATTATATAGAACACGCATAGATGTTTGTCCTACCACAGGCAATATAGCAACATTTTCCTTTTTTTTTTTTTCCCCTTGTCCAATGACTTCTTTTTCATATCCATTGGAGTGGAACAGAGGTACCATGTGAAAAGCATCATCAAAAATATCTCATAGCCTGCAAGGTAGCTCAGAGGACTAAGCGCCTGCTTAGGCAGGCACAGGGGCCAGGGTTTAATCCCCAGCACCATGTGCCATGTAGGCCCCACCCCTAGGCATGCTGAGCTGGCCATCAAGTCTGAACATGGTGACGCAAGCCTTTAATCCAGGTACTGTGGGGGCTGAAAATAGGAGAATCACTACAAGTCTAAGCTGCATAGTGAGACCCTGTACCAAATACATTAAAAACAACAACAAAAACAACAACAACACCTCACAACACATTTGGACTTTTCTAGAATTTAGAGCCATTAAACCATTGGTAAGTTTTTCATTTCCTTCAGTATAACAGGAACAAATGTTAAGTATTTGTTATGAGATACACCATTATGTGTTGAGAGTCCTGCCTTGTAGGGTTCAGTAGTTGAGACGACACATTTTCCTTTACCATCTGCCATATGAGTGATGTTATACTGAATGCTCAAGAGGAACAAGAGAAGTACAAATGATCAAGCCTTCACACCCTGCCAGGGAAAGGTAAATACCCTTATTAGCCATCTTTTATCGGCTGTAGGAAAAAGGGAATTTGCAATACTGAACTTAAAGATATGCCCAAAAGTTATAGTACTAATTTTGGCTCTCAAACAGCTCAGCATATGGCATCAGTGAAAGCAAAATTAGACCTTTATAATTTTTTTGGTGCATCTCAAAAAAGAGACCTCATTGTTGGGATATAACTTCTCATTTTTTTCCTGTGTTTGGTTTGCATTTACTGAGTTTCTTTAATTACATTCTTGGAAGAGTAAAGTAAGTAGATTAAAGCTGGCCACATTAATTTTAAGTATATCAATACTTCTAAACTTGTGATGAATTTATCTTCCCTCTTCCTTGAAAACATAGCAATGACTCAGTGTTTTAATTTGACTTTATTTTTCCATTTTAACTCTGGTTCTTGTTGTACATGTAGTGCAAATTAATTTCCTAGAAATCCAGGCATGCTGAAAAGTGAACATTTTTGATGCAGGTAGGTATGTGATCTTAATAGTTAATGCTTGGATTCCTGGTTGAGAAAATTTTTTAAAATTTCCGAACATTTTCCCTTTCATTTTTCATAGTCATAATAACTACCATAGACTATTGAAAATCTCATTAATCTGCACTCAGCTCTGTGCTATGAATTTAAACTTATTTACTAACTTGTATATTAATTTTGTGTTTTCTTCCCAGAAGTAATCTATCTCAAGTCACAGAAATATAGTAAATTAACCATCCTGTGAGCCCCTGAGAGCCCCTATGACATAGGATATTTTAATTGACCTTTCTCTTGATTTTATTTTGTCCTTTCTGTTGTTTGGTAGGGGTGAGAAGTTTTTATTCAAAGTTTCAGAAAAATTCTCCAGGAGTGAGGTGATGCTTAGTCCTTGGATCTATGCTGTGCTTTCTACCCTGTGCTACTCAATATCACTTATATAGGACTTCAGTTAGCACCACTAAGCCACAAGATCATTAAATTACATGGTAAATATATTATTTGGTCTGGGATCTGCAAACAAACAAACAAACAAACAAACACACATACACACAGTATAAGTTCCAAGTTTAAGCTGGTTCCTCAGTGTGCCAGTGCTTATGGTGAATATTTAGTTAGTTGTGACTAAAGCTTGTATTCTTAAAATGGCCCCTTATGCCAGGTGAAATGGCACAAATTCCTTGTGGGGGAAAGCAAGCGCTCCAGCAGCTACTCAGTAAGTTTTCAGCATTGCTGTGAAGGGGAGTCCAGACATCTCAGTTGCTGAGTCTATATCCAGTCCTTATGAAAGGCATTCTCTCAGAAGTTAATTAATAAAAATGATAAAGTTAGCCAAATCACAAATGGGTGTTCAGGTGAATTGCCTTGAGGAAGAAACTGATTTTCATCATATCGATATAGAACCAGTCCGAGCTACCATCCTCACTGACTTCTTGTCTGGATGCTACAATCACTTGGCACTCTTTCACTGCCCCTGTCGACAGTGACGTTTCTGAGAAGACCAAGCAGATGTGCCAGCCTCAACCTGAGCCCTTAAGTCACTTCTTAATGCTCCTGGTAGAGTTTTGTCTGCTCTGGCCAGTGCCGCCCTCCCCTGCTCACCAGGTACCTATCCCCTTCTCACTGTTTGTTCTCATGTTCTACTCATTCTGTTCTCCTGAAGCCTTCCTTTCTTAGTGCTTGTATATATGCTTCAATTTATTCTCACTTTTTTCCTCAGTTAACCCCCAATCTCCTGATCTCAGATGGAATGTCACTTTTCCAGAGGGGGCTATATCCTCCAGCATGAACTTTCTAGTTATATGTCCTTTTTACACTTTTGCATACATATAAAATATGCATATACATATACATAATTTATGTATAATAATATATATGCATATATATACATATAATTTTCATTCTTCTTTATGCAAAAGACTTGCCCAATAAATTTATTTATAATTGTTGGTAAATACTTTTCTTGAACACACTTATATGTTGATACCTCTTTCTATACTTCAGACCTTGAGTGAGGATGGTAGCCTCCTGTATGTTGGGCTAACTCCACCTTTTAGGCTTCCGTAAAAGGCATAGAGGTCTTTTATAGCCATGCATTTACTTTCCTTCTCCTTGATTAGGATCCTGATATTAGGGATTTTACTTTTGTCTTTCTATTTCTGCTTTCTCACAGTCTGTACCTCAAAGAAGACAGTGAAAAATATGCATCAGATGAATGAAATAAAGCAAATTAGTTCTAAAGTCTAGGTTTCCTGATTTGTAACCAAATACTCTTTTATTTAATATTGCTGTCTCTGCTCTCAGGGTGGAAAGTAGAACATTCTTTTGATATACCAAAGATGTATTTTTATAATACATCTTTGAATTTATGAATTTTTTAAAAATAAAATATAATGAATGTTTTATAATATTGACTGAGAATGTACTGGTTTTATAAAAAGAAAATAATTAAAATTAAATAAAATTATATGACTACTGATGTTTTTTCAGAATGATTAATCTGTGAGTGTGCTTTTTTCTCTATATGACTATAATGCCAGTATGGAAATACTCCTAAGTATTATGTCTTTTCTGCTGAAAATCTGTCATTTCTGTCAAGAAATGCTCCTCCAGTGGAGTGTATGAGCTAATAATACAACTAGGGGGAATAAAACAGAAAAAGAGCTTTTTCTAAAATCTTAGTAGATTTTTCATAGGGCATGACAACATAAACATGAATAAAGTACCTAGGATATAAATCTCATGTTTACATATGTTATTCTAAGTACCTCAAGTATATTGAAGCAGTTTGTGTTTCTTTATCATTCTGGGAAACAAAGAGCAGATATTATCCTTTGAATGCAAAGAAATTTTCTAAGAGTGACACATGTAAGATTATTAAGATTTTGAGTAAAACCTGAACAAGAACTCAAATTTCCTTTTTTAAAATCTGTTACCAGATTATATTCTCAAGAAAAGACCCTGTATGAGTATAAACAAAATGTACTATTACTGAGTTAACTTTCTTTTTTTTCCCCATATTTATTTATTTATTTTGACATCAGTTATTTTAAAGAAAAAATAT
>NDGN011309471.1:0-10222 GCA_002564285.1 Tympanoctomys barrerae
AGGGATCAAACTCAGGACCTTGCACTTGCCAGGCAAGCACTTATTCCACTGAGCTATCTCCCAGACCTTCTTCCTTTAAAAAAAATTTATTTATTTATTACAGGGTTTAACTATATAATTCTGACTTGTAGTGATCCTTCTGTCTCGGCCTCCCCAGCACTGGAATTACAGAATCACAAGTGTGCACTACCACACCCAGCTTCAGGTGGCACAGCACACCTGGGGGGGGGGATGACATGCGGTTCCAGGGATCAAACTCAGGTCCTTGTGCTTGCCAGGTAGGCACTTAAATCGCTGAGCTATCTCCCCAGCCTTCAGCCCCCTTTTTAATTTTAATTTGTTTTTTGATACTGGGGATTGAACTCAGGAGCTTGTGCTTGCCAGATAGGTACTTATGCCGCAGACTTATATCTCTAGCCCTTGTTATTTATTTTGAGGGAGGGTCTCAGTTGCTAAATTGCCCACGTGGGCCTGATCTTGTGATGCTTTTCCTTTAGCCTCCCAGAATTCAACTAAAAACAGATATTTTCTCAATTCAAAGAGAAATAAACATCTGGTCTACATTAAATGTCCTGAAGTGAAAGCAAATTCTCCATACTGTAAGTAGCACGTCCATTACAATAAAACATATTTTGTCATTAAAATAATTAGATTCATGATAGCTCTTTGACAGTTTTTCATAAATTCACTGGTGTTTGGCTCAGCACAAGTACTCAAAGCTTAGGCATTTGCCTGTTAGCACAGGGAAAATATGCTTGTGGAGCTCAGTGATGTGGAGAATACACTCAGTGTCAGCAATCTTTCTGCAGAAATGTGCAGGCGGCAAGTGCTGCAGGCTTTGTAGGCCATACAGGCTCTGCTGCAGCAACCCGGCTCTGCACAAGCAGCGCTGCGGTACACACACTGCAAAGTCAAGGTGTAAACAGACATGTATGGCTGTGTCCAACAGCACCTCATCGGCATGGAAATTTCATGTAATTTTCACATGGCCAATTGTTCAGGAATGTAAAAACCACCAGCTTAGTGGGTCATATGAAAACAGATGGAAGAACTGATATGATCCATGGCTACCCTAGTATCAATTCTGACCAAGGCCAGACAGACTTTATAGGAATCATCTGAGTGGTTGGGTTTTTTTGTTTTTTGCGATACTGGTGAATGAACTCAAGACCTTGCACTTGCCAGGCAGGCATTTATTCTACTGAGCTATCTCCCCAATCCTTGGGTAGTTTTTTTTATTTTTAATGCAGATTCGTAAATCCTAGCTTTTGACACTCTCCTTAAACAAGACTGCAGAGGACCCCATGATCTGTGCCTGCCAGGTCTGGGGAAAGAGATCACCCCTTAGCTTATGACCTGAAATGTCTGGGTCATTCTTCATCTACGTCTACCTAGCTGGGTGGCCTGGAGGAGCCACTGCATCTCTCTGGATCTCATTTTCCTCATCTGTAAACTGCGAGAGGGCTGCCAGATGGGTTCCCCCAGGTCCTTTCTGGCTGATGGCTGTGATTCTGATTTAGGTATTTTACAGAACAGTCAGGATGAAGTGCAATAAAATAGGAAACCGTATTTTTAAGGAGAAAACCTACTAATATTCATTCTTTCACATTACATCTTGGTAGAATTCTCCTAAGTTACTTGTTTCATCCTCTGAAGTTTGTCTGTCAAGTCCAGAGACAAAAATGCTTGACACTATCCTGATAACCATCCTTACGTCAGCAGGGGGCAGCAGGAAGCAGTCTCCTGCAGAAATACTTTAAAAATGCTTCTCCCTGAACTGTCTTCCCTACTTATCCTCTGTTCTCCAGGGAACAGTAAATATGGCAGAAAGAAGGAATAGGCATGTTTGAGGATATGCTGACTTTTTAATAAATACATCATTTAATTTTAAGCCATTCAAACGACTGATTAAACCTCTGCCATCGTTGTTAAACTGGTAGAGAGAGCCAGAAAAGATTCATTTCTTGCTGAACCCCGTGCTCTAAGACCAGATCCTTCGAGGAAAAAGGACAGCAAGCTTTAGACTCTTCTAAGACTACTTCTTAAGCAACAATTATTTGATGCCCATAAAGTCCAACAGTATTTCACTTAATCTGTCTTAAATTAGATTGTTGTGAAGTGAGTTAAAGGAAAACTGAAATTGGACTGTGGTTTACTGCCCAAGAGGGAAATATCAGTTTATAACACCACCAGTGAATGCCTTAGAGCATAAGGCCCATTAAGAGCTGTGGAATAGCTCTTAACAAATTATGGCATGGAGTATTACTAAATGTGTCATACCAGCATAAAAGCAGCCTTCTGAAAAGCTCAGGCTTTTCATTTCCGATTAGCAGTGTGGGGCTTGGCGCACAAGTGGGAGCACTGCCCCTGCTAGCTCAGGGTGAGACTCTTCGTGCGTCTTTGGGGCCCACGAGTGGGAAAGGGACTTTTGTGCACAGCTAGGTGCAAGCACATTCACATGCGTGCCATACAAATCCTAGCACACGGCGAATGTGATATAGCATATGCAGTTATCACAATGAAACACCAAGGCCCACTTACTAGCATGTCCCCAAACCCACACCAGGACTGTAACAATCTTTTCAGCCATACAAAAGTCTAAATTAAAACAACTAAGGGTGCACCAATATGAAAGAATGTTATGTAGAAGAAAATACTTGGTGAAGGCATGAAGTATACCCAGAACAGCAGCTTCCTAAAGAATACCCGTCACCCAGGCCCCACTTTGCTGTGCAGCACCTGGCCAGGAGAGTGGCTTTGCACTCAGCCAAGTTTTGCATCCCCTGAGAATTCTTCATCTCAGTCAGGGCAAAGGCAACCTGCAGGCATTTGATGACACTCTAATTCTAATGAGCAACTCTACAAGTGGATAGCCAGGAGCTAAATCCCTTCGAATCTATCTGGCCATGTGCTACTACCATTAACTTATACTTGTCTCCTGGAAGCCAGACCCTACATCTTAACTGTTCTGATCTCTAGAGCTACCTAATGCTCTCACTTTTAGTTGACTGTTTTGGCCTTAAATTCTTGCCTTATGAGCCTGTTAAATATACCTTGTCTTCTCAGACCTCTGCTCCTTTTCCAAACTAGGCAACTGGCCAGTTGTACACTTGTGAACAGCAATTTGGCAATCCCTTCTGAGCAACTATGAGTACAGCCAATACAGCAGGCAACAAATGAATGTTCCTTCAAAATGTCTTGTTTTAATAGAAGAAAATATGAAGCAGGATCTAAGTACTTTCTACGTGAGGCTATGAAGTTCGTTCGAAACGTTCTGTCAAGTCAAAAAGGGTCTTGTTGTCTTAATGCTAATGGCAATCTACATGGTGGAGCCGTCAAGTAAATGTCACAGTACAGTTTACGTAAGTCCATAACTTATGAACACTGAGGTTGTGAACTTGCAGATATGAATGGACTTTGAATTGTGAATATTTGTAGATGGGAACACATCACAGGAGTAGCTCAGGAGTCTGCCAGATGTTGTCGCAGCTATGCTGCAGTTGCTGTGAAGATGTCCAGAAGCAGGAGGAAAAGCAGTAGTGCTATGAATGGGACTGGCTAGGAAGTACGAATATAAATTGTGGATTTGTGTCAAAGGTGTGTAAGACTGTCAGATTTACAAACAAATCCAATTTATGAACATTCTCCTGGAGTGCTTTGTAAATGAGGTTCTTATGTAACACCACAGTGGCCCAGGAAGGCACCTGCAAAGGCATAAGTAGGCTGTATTTCCAGAGTCCTGTGTCTTGGAATGACCCAGGTGCTCTTAGAAACACTAAACTAACACATGTGAGGACTTACAACAAAACTGCTTTTTTCTAGGTTTGTGTTACTGTTACAAGTGTGTGGCTATTTAGAGCCCTTATCTTTCAAGTCTCTAATTCCTGTTAGTCACTCACAACTTTATCTATCAGTCTATTTGAAAAAATACAGTACTACTTTGGCTATTGACTGGCTCCAAGCTTGTACTTTCTATTACTTGAACAGCAAAGTTTGAAAATAAAATGTTTGGTGTTTATAACTCTGCATAACCGTCAAACCAAAAATCCAACTTGAAAAAAGCTATAAAGGCCAAAAGGGAGCCATGTGTTGGGTCTCTCCACAGACACAAAGGAGTGAGATGCAGACCCCGGGGTGCCAGGTCAGTCTAAGCACCTCTCTTGCCCAGACAACACCTAGTGCTTGTGTTTAAACATTCATTAGTAGGCTTTTTCTTTGCTTTATTTGTGTAAAATATTGTAACTAGGGCTCCAAATAAAGTTAGTGATACTAGTAGTAGAGCTAAGAGGAAAACTGTGAGAATCACAATAAAGTTAAAGGAAGAAACCACTGTGAAATTAAAGTACTGGAAAAATGAATTTATAAATGTAATTTTTGGGCCTCAGAACCAATTATTTAGTTTTACATTATTTCTAATGGAGAAAATATGTCCAGTTCTTGAATTTTTCAGTGTTAAAATACAAATGTGGAAACAATTGAATTTAACAACTGAAGTATCCCTATGGCAACATTCAATGTTTACTAGGCATTTACCACATGGCTAACATCCTTTTATTATTATTTTTATTATTTTATTTTTTAGCATCCTTTTAAAATGCTTTATATATTAACTGTCTCATAGGATAGCTACTATTTTATAGATGATGTTGATAGAGAGGTTAAGTAACTTTTTTTTGGTACAAGGAATCAAACTCAGGACCTTGTGCTTGCCAGGCAGGTTCTTGTGCCCCTGAGCTATCTCCCCAGTTCCAAGGTTAAGTAACTTGTCCAGGACCACACAGCTCAAAAAGGGTAAAACCTTAGTAACAAAAGTGGTGTAAAATTAAACCAAGGAAGTCTCCTTTTTCTGTCTTTTTGAGACAGGGTTTCACTACCTAGTTCAGGCTAGCTTTGAATTCACTGTGCAGCCCAGGCTGTCCTCTTGCCTCAGCTTTCCAAGTGCATTAAAAACTGCTTCAAGTCAGGCTTGGTGATGCACACCAGAATTCCCACCTACTCAGATGGCTGACGAAGAAGGACTATTTGAGCTCATGAGCTTGATACCAGCTTGGGCAACATAGTAAATTGTCTCAAAAAATATTTTTTTTTAAAAAAAGGCTTCAAAACTATGTATCAAATCTGGCGCTTCTTCCATACAGACAAGAAAACAAGCACAGAGAGCCACAGGTGCAAGAGTTACTACGTTCAGATCTTCTGGCTTCCAGGCCAGAACTTCTGCTCTTCCACACCAGCATGGGTCCAACCCCCAGATCAATGAAAGAATCTCCTCCCTTTAATTCTTCTAATGTTCACAAAGGGAAGCTCCTGCATGTCCCTCAGAGAGCACAGTAACTTCCCCAGGTCTGGCTGGCTGAACACAATGCTGGCACTAAATGTGTCTGAAGCTACACATTTTCCAGGTGTGTCCGCATACACTGCATCATGTGCTTTGATTTTGTAACCCCGTGCTTTCCAACCCACCTTCGGAGCAGCTGATGCTCTACCTGCCTAGATCCTGGTTAGAGGAAGCCACACCTGGCGTAACAGCAGAATGTATACCTGCTTGATCACTGAGCCAGCAGCACGCTGCTTCCCCAGAGCAGGGCAGGACTGGGCCTCCTCCATGGCCATTATTCCTTGCTCTCCTCTGGTGTGACCTTTCCTTTGGCTCCCATCTCCTCTACCCTTTAGCATTCACACACTGCAGCTGCTCTAGGGTAGACTAAAAAGCAGGCTTATTATGTTGAGAATATTAACCTCTCCTAATTCATATTCTAGAATCTATTCTTACTCTCAGAAAATAGCAGAACAATCTGGGTGTAGTGGCACCCACCTGTAATCCCAGCACTCTGGGAGTCTGAGGTAGAAATACCATGAATTCAGGCTCAGCTTAGGCAACCTAGGGTGACCCTGCCTCAAACCCAAAAAGTAGAAAGGGTTGAGGACATAGCTCACTGTGTTCACTCTCAGTGCTGGAAAAAAGAAGAAATAGAGTGAAAGCCTCCGTGGCTAAAGAGAACTGGATTTAAGACCCAGCTCTGTTGCTTCTTAAGTGTCATGGCTGTAGGCAATTTGCTTCAGGTTAGGATTTAGTTTTCTTATTGATAAAACTGAAAGTATGGTTAATAACACCTACATTACCAGGTTGTGGGAATTAAATGAAAAGTCATGAAGAAGTCTGTAGCACAATACACAGCACCAAATAAACACTAAGTGTGCTGGTTGCTACCACACTCAACTGCCACTTCAGCTCTTTGCCTCAAGCAGCTTTAAGGGTTAACATTCACATTAACTAGAATCAAGCTGCACCCAAGCTAGACCAAGAGGGAGGAGGAGCCCAGGCTCCTGCAGAAGTGTATTGGCTTGAAATGAATGTGAGGTTATCCCAGATGAGGGAATGATAAATAGGAGAACAGAATAACTGCTCACTACTGCAGGCCCTGGGATCCAACGTGCCTCTGCATCTCCTCTCGGTAAAGCACACCTTGTGCTCCTTCAGAACTAAACTCACTATTTTAAACAATTCAGCTTTTATAGGCCTCCGGGCCTCTGTGTATACACTGTTCTTCATACTTCACCATTCCTTCTCCTTTTCAACAAGTGATTTTTTTTTCCTAAACCATACTTTAAGGTCCAGTTCAAATACAACTTCCTCACTGAAGATAGCCCCACTCAACTCCCTTAAACAGAACCATTGTCTCCTCCCGGGTATCCCCACAACACTGTGCATTACTTTCTTTTGCACTGTCCCATCACAGCATAGTGTCATGGTCATTCACACGTTAGTATCTACACATCCTGAAGGCAGGGGCCTATTTTCTCTGTACTGTGACTTTCTCAGCCTAGCAAGCAGAGTGCATAACAAGAGGCCCATCTAGCACAAGGCAAATAGTTCATCTATGCTTGTTAAATGTATCAATGAGTCTCTTAGACATGAAGATATGATATAGATAAAATCAACTACCCTAATTATATCCAGTTTATTGTTAAATACCCAACTGAAACTATATGTTCACCTTTTCTATCTTTAGCTTATCTAAATTATTATCTAATTATTTCATTAATTTTAGCTTGAAAAAACCTTTTAACCTTTTGCATGCCTTTTATACCATGTTGAAGATATGGTATGAAATGAACTTTAAAAAGCCAATATACTAACAGCATGGTAGAAAGACTATGAATGTTAAATTTATAAATTCCTAAAAGTGAAACTTTACTGTACCCCATACTACTGAGGGAATTTAAACAAGTAAGTTCACATTTCTGAGTTGTATTTTTTTTTTTTACTTTTAAAAATGTGGAACAGTATACTAAAATCTCCAAATTATCAGATATCCTCTGGGACCGTAGAAAACTGAAGATTCAATACTGAAATCTAGTCACCTGTAGGAAATCCAGACAGAGATGACAGGGAAGATGCTGGATACCAGAGGTGGATTTCAGGCCAGAGAACAGTCATTTGGGATAGTACTGAGAGAAGGGATGAGATCATCCAGGAAAAGTGCCAAATACGAGAAACTCGGGGCAAAAACTGAACCCTGGGAAACATCAACATTGAAAGGAAGGGTGGAAGCAATGAAAGAGAAAAGTCTGAGATAAAAGGGCCAAGGAAGTAAAGAACTGCAAAAATCAGGATAATTGGTGTCAAATACAGCACGGAGGTTCAATAAGATAAGATGTTAAAAAATATTAGGCTTGGGGATTTGAGGTCTTATTCTCCTTGAGATTGTATCCCAGGAACATCGTGAGAGAAAGGGGGAAGCAGAGCCAGGCTGTGAGGATGGAGGAGTCATGGGAGCTGGGTAGGTGGCAAGTAATGGCTCCGCTTTACATTTCTCAGTGGCATGAGAAACGAGTAAACCAGCTGGGGATATGAGGACTCCTGATAATGAGATGGGGTTTGTGTGCATCCAAAAACTGAGGTGAAGGAACCAATAGGCAAGGGAAAGACTGAAAACAACAGAAAAGGGAGGAGATAAACAAGAAAATGATGATCTCAAGATGGAAGAAAGGCACAGGGTCAAAGGTAGGAGAGAGGAATTGATCATGAACAGGTAGGGTCCTCTGTCCTCTGAAATTGAGGAACCTTTTATCGAAACCAGACTGCACAAGGCCAAACTTTGCAGCCTCAACAAAGTGTCTAGAATAGGAACACATTTTTAGGACTTATACCCAAATGTTCCTGAGACTCGGAGTTGGCAGAAACT
The DNA here is from genome assembly GCA_002564285.1 of Tympanoctomys barrerae. Lineage (NCBI taxonomy): Eukaryota > Metazoa > Chordata > Mammalia > Rodentia > Octodontidae > Tympanoctomys > Tympanoctomys barrerae. The sequence continues at coordinate 8,187 of NDGN011309471.1, forward strand.
CCCATATGATGGAGCAATCCTAATCTTAAATTGTGTCCACCAAGGTTGACTGTAAGAACCTCTTACATTTCTTACATGAACTTAGAGACAGTAAGAGAAACATCTCTCTGTGTAAGGATCACTGCCAGCCTTATTCTCCTTGACTAAAAAAACTTAAATATTGTTATTATCAGAAAATTATCCATATTATAACCTGGACACATTCTCTAATGTTATTTAATAACTCTATTCAATAGGTCAATTTTTACTAAAATACAATTTCATAACTCACACCCTGGAGAGTCAACCAAAACGAGCTCCTAAAACTACCCATCAGTGGCATGTTTAAGCTGTGGTGATTGGCTAGTAACATAAATCCCACAATTCAGTACAAGCTGGCTCCTTAACATAGGTGGTTCAGAACTATAGAATCACAACTTAATGCTTGTAAAAGACATCAGAACAACTGCAGTTATTTTCTTGAGAATATGCTATGTTTATCTGTAGGCACTCCTATGCAACGAGATGCCAAAATGTATTGAACTCTTGCCCATGTAAAAATATAAGATTGGCAAACTCAACAGAGTGACAACACTGGCTTTTAAATAATACAAAATATCTACATTATCTTTTAAAAATCATAATTCAATACTTGCTAAAGGCCTACTTAAATAGTAAATATTTGAGAGAACATATAGCCTTTTATTCTGCTGGACTCTTAGAGTTTAGCATCACGTTACATAGCACTCCAAACCTCTAAGGTACTTGGACACCATGTTATTTTCAAACACGATAATGCATGCATCATTATCTGTTACACTCTTATTATTTTTGTGTTTGTTATGTTTCCCTAACAAAAAGTAAGTTCTAAGAGTATGTGTGTCTTGTCTGTCTTGTTTCCCAGGAAACAGAACAAAGCCTGGACACACAGAAAACACTCAGCAACAATTTATCTTATTATCAAACAAATGACTAAATGTACAACTGCTTCTTTAACCCTCCACAATCAATAATAAATCCCATCAATTTCTTTCTTTTCCTTTTTTTGTAAGATAATTTTTTTTTGCTCCTAATGCCTTCAGGGCAGGTTTGGCTGGCTTGAGTTGTGGGGATCAAACCACAGCAACCGGAGCCTGACTGCTTTGTTGAAGCAGCCACTTAAGGAACTGAGCTAAGGGGCAGGCCCCCAAGATATTCTTGAAAGGTGTTTTGGTTTTGTTTGTTTGTTTGTTTATTTTTTGGTGGTACTGAGGATTGAACTTGGGACCTTGGGTTTTGTCAGGAAGGCACTTATGTCACTGAGCTATCTCCCCAGTCCTCAAGTTATTCTTCTTTTTAAAAAATCTTTTATTTATTTTTTTGGAACAGGGTATTGCTCTGCAGCATGCCCAGGGACCAGGGCTAGCACAGCATGCGGTACAGTAGATCAAACCTGGATCCTTGTGCTTGCCAGGCAGGCCCTTAGATCACTGAGCTATCTCCCAAGCCCCTCATCAATTTATTTCTATACTAACTCTCAAATTCAACCATTCCTTTTAATTTGCACTTCTACCACTGTACCTCAGGCCTTCATTATTCTAGCTGATCTCTAGATTCTAGCTCTTTCCCTCAGGCCCATCCTGCAGGTCACTGTCACATTCACCTCCCCTAAGACACTGTAATCACATAGCCTTCTTCTCAGCTAACAGCCTCAGGAGCTCTCTACTGCTTGTCCATTAAGGACAGATCTTTGGGGCCTAATATTCTCAGCAGCCATGATTTGCTCCAGCACTCCCTTCCCTGCCTCTGTTTCCACTGTTCCTGTCATTCCCCACATCCCAGGCAAATTAGACATTCTGCTTTTTTCTCAATCTGCTTTTGGTGGTGTGAGTTGTAATCTTTCCTCCATTAAATGACCATAAAAGAAGTGACGATAACTAATACGGAGTAGCACCCTGTTTGGGTGGCTTCAGATAAAATGTGATCAGTTCATTCAAGTACGGGGGTGGTGGTGAGTTGTGGTGTGATTTTGGGGATTGAACTCAGCCTTCTTTGTGCTGAACTGCATCCCTTGCCCT
>NDGN011309472.1:0-10638 GCA_002564285.1 Tympanoctomys barrerae
AAAAAAAAAAAAAAAAAAAAAAGAAATGTAAAACTAAAAAGTTGAAGATAAAAAAATATAACGTTTGTGGGATTATCCATAAAGAACAGACTAACACATGACTTCTTCACAAAATTTGAAGGCCAAATATTTAATACAAGTTCTCTACCCTAAATTTTATCTCTTGACCTCTGTTTCTACACTTGGATGTTTCTTACAGTGCGCACATTATATATATATATATATATATATATATATATATATATAATGTTAACTTATGGATTTTCAGATGTATTTACCTTACTTTAAGTGCACAAAGTATTTTTTCTACTGCCACTGCTATACTTAGTGTGTATTTTTTCCCCAAAACCTCATGCAGTAATTGAGATGCAGTTCTACAGTTTATGATTAATTCATGATCCAAGGATGGGATTATGGTTCTGAGTATTGCTGGGATCACGGTGTGAGTGCTATACCAAGCCTGGGGCAGGTAGCCTGAATGTAACGTAAGAGAGACAGAGAGACAGACGTGCTCTCTGTAGCCATCCTTGCTGCTCCTCTTCCCATCGGTTCTCTGGTCTTTGCTGCTGCTATGAACTGCTGCCCTCTGCAACGTGCCAATCTGCCTTGGAGCCAGCCATGTATGGACTGAATCCTCCAGTAACTGATAGGAAATGAACCTTTCCTACCTTCATTTTGTGTGTTGGGTCTTTGTCCCAGTATCGAAAGAAGAGTAACTGAAACAGTCATGGTAATTGGTGCTAAGATTTCTTATGCCTCAACTGGTGATGTAGAAATAAAATATTAAGTGATCAAATCAGTTTTCTAAAAATCAAGTCCTATTTTTATGCTGTCATATAAATAAACTGGAAAATATTCATAGGTCTCTCAATGATTGGATTAAAATAATTTTCTTAATGATTTTAGTTTCTTGATACTGGAAATCAAATCAAGATTTTGAGCTTGCCAGGTAGGAACTGTGCTTCTGTACTGCATATCTGATCATAAAATTTTTTTTGAGGATTGAAGATTCTAACAAGGTTTACTATGCTACGGGATAAAAAAATTCTTATTATACATATTATTCAAATATTTAATTTTTTATGTTCCCATTATGCTTAAAATTGTTTCATTTATGGACAAAAATGGTATCATAAAGTTACAACTGATATATCTTAGGCATTCTTGTTCAATTGTGGTTCATTTCTTGAACATTTCCTATTACCTTACAAAACTGAGCCTAGTATGCATGCTTGTGATATGCAACACACACATCATTTCCTATCTCTGTCCCACCCACTAAATGCAGTTGATGGAAGGAAGAGATACCCACTTAAATGGCATCTGTGCGTATGTTAGACTTGCATTCTGGCCATGTACCATTAGATCCTGTAGGTGAGAGGTGTCACTCATGACCTCAGCCTTGCTAGGCAGGCACTATGCTGCTGAGTTATATTGCTGTCTGGTATATAATGATTTGGGATTCACTTCTACTGGAAAAGGTAAAATCATTAAATACATGTAAAGGTTAGATTAACAAAATAAGACCAATGTGAAAAAATGTAAACTATAATCATGAATTCAAACACAGTGCTTCATAGATTCTGGAAGGATTTCTTTCCAGAGACTGATTCCCATTTTGGGCTTAAGAATTTGAAATTTTATACTTTAACTATTGTTTAAACACTGAAAGTTTTGTTTTCTTATAGCTCTGCAAACAATTTTAATCATTGACATTGTAGTCTTAATAATTCATAATATATCTCATGAATTCTTGCTTGAATTTCCATGTCCATGAAAAAGCATTCAATTCAGAATTTTCCTTCTCCTATTTCTTCTAACATCTTCATTAATTATGATCTAAAGTCAAGAGATACTGACTTGGTCTATCCTTAGACAGCAAGTCTCTGATTCCCAGTCATTTCTGTTCTCCAAAGCATTTGTGGGAATTTCTAATATGATCAGATAATGCTTACGTAAATCTGCATTTTTCAGGCTTCTGTTTTCTGGCTTGAAATTCTGTCTAGACTTCTGGTTGTTTACTATCATTTTCATATTTTTTCATAAGGCTTAGGCTTTGCAAGTACAAGTGCTCTGACTTTTAAAAGTATTGACTGTGCTATGATTCCCAAGATGCTGCGTGCTATGCAGCATGAGCAGTATCCTCTGGAAGTGGAGTCGGTGGGTTCTGTGGTTTCAGTGATGAAAAGACAAAACAGAAGTAGACTAAGCCTAACGCAGTGTAGTAAAAGTATTGCCTAATATTACTATTGAAAATTGCTTGTATTTAGAATGCACTCCTTGATAGTAACCAACAATATACTGGCTTGTGGGCTACAGCCACAGACAATTAGTAAAGAATACACCAACATGTAAAAAGTATATGAAAAAATTCAAACAAATTAAGATTTTAGTGGTGGGATAATATTAAATATTTTCTGGTAATAAGTGTACAGGTCATACTAGGACAGGATGAATGGAAGATAGATTACTTAACATAATGGCTTTCTAGTTAACAGAGCTTAAAATACTGTTCCATATTTGAACAACATATATTTGATATCAGTGAATATTATTTTCTTTGTATGTGTTCAACATTATTTTTCTTTCTCACAAATAAATTCCTAAAACATATAAATACACAAATGAAAGAGGCCAGAGTACATTTAAAACACATGATAAATTTATTTCCGAATGAATAATACAGACTAAACATTTAGTTTCCCAAATCCCTCCCAACTTTAACTGCTTACTATTAAATAGTAGTAACATTAACTTAGGTGGAAAAGTACAAAATTATAAATATAAATTTTATAAATCTGAATTATAAGAGTTATTCAGTAGATATGGAACACATGACAATGATCATGGAGAGTAATGGCAATGTAGACAAGACAGTAAATTAGGAATTATATCATTGTTTGCTTTTAACTTTCACTCTGTAATTTACTATAAAAGGAAACAAACCACTATCTTCTTTTTCATCAGTACATCATTCAGAAGGCTTTTTTGGCCACGTTACTTGTTCTGTCATTTCAGCAGCACAATTTATTACATGAGTAGAAGAGAACTTGCATCACTCTGGGAAGAATTTTAAGACCCTTTCATGGTAAGAATGGAAGAACATACCGTGAACCCACGCCTAGGTGTTCGAGGGCCTTTTGCCCCTGAGACATCTGTGAGAATTTTGTGACCACTAAAGCCTACTTCTTTCTTTTAACAATTTCCAGAATTTTAAATATATTTCTTTCAACAATAAGTAACTGGATAAGAAATGCAATACCTAAGAATGTGGAAAACCACATACTTCAGAAATGTGTCTAATTTTATTTATTTTATTTTACGTCATTTTACTTTTCATTTATATATTTGGTACAAGGGCTCACAGCTTGAACTCATAGTGGTCCTCCTCTTTTCAACCTCCCCAGTGCTGGGATTACAGGCATGTGCCACCTCATTTGTTCGCTGGCCCAGAGCACCCTGGACATGGGTCGGTGCGGCATGCCGGTGCAGGGATAGAACCCTGGTCCCTGTGCTTGCCAAAGCAGACACTCAGTGTGTTGAGCTATCTTGCCAGCCCATCTGATTTTCCATCACAATTTGTTTTACTCTGAGTTCTTTAAGAACTTTGTTTATTTCCCAACAGCTTCCTATCTACTCGCAAGTACCACATTCATTTGTCTAGGAAATACAATGCTGCATTTAGCTACTTTTCAAATACATTTGTTTGGCAGAAAAAAATTACCTATATTTTAATACAAGTGTCCTGGGATGGAGATGTAGCTCTTCTGCATAAGCTTCTGCCTGGCAAGTACAAGGTCCTGAGTTCAATCCCAGGTATTGAAAAAAGAAAAAAAGAAAAGAAAATTCTGCTCCTAAAATGAATCAAGTACTGCTTTTGTAAGACACTGTGTTATATTGACCCATTTCTAAAACAACAACAATAATTCCTTTTATGCTGAAATTTTTTTCATCTTGCTATATTTTCCTTCAGAAATTTCCTAATTCCATCATAGCTTCTGTAAAAGTGTTACAGATGGATATTGCCAATTATACAATAAATTAATAGAATACAAAATAATTGAGCAATTTCTTTGCTATGTTTCTGATTTAAAAAAACCCATAAATATTGAAAAGTGTAGTCTTTTTGTACTATAATGGCTTTACATGTATACTTTAGTTTTATGGTATCTATTCAATTACAAATATATATATATAATTTTAATGTATACATTTACATATATAATTTTGTATACTTAACTTTACATATAAATATAGTAAAATATACATGTAAATGTGATGTATATGAATAATAAATGCATATATACATAAATACTTGTGCATATATATAAATACAGAAATAAAATCATAAATCATATTATATAAATTGTTTTTGTTTCGCAAAGTTTATATATGCATAGTAGATATATGCAAAGTATTCTACATGTGGGTTAATATACACACTATAATGTATATTAATATTATTTTCAAAAATATGTAAATGTTTCACAAAGCATTACAAATGCATTCTATGATTCCTAATAGATTGTCAGTCATCAGGATTTAAAATATTTTTAAAAACAAACATGTTGCATAATTTTAGTATGTTTTTATACAAATAAAATTCTGAGGAAAATAAACTTGAATAGGTAAAGTCATTATTTCGCTCTCTCCACTCCTCTATTTGTTCAATAGACTTACACACTTTTATAATCTCTCATTAATCATGTTTTTCACTTATAATAAAACAAAATGACAGATATAGGGCCACTGACCATACAGTAGTTCACTTACGAATCTCTAATTGCTACAAACAAAACTAGTATGTCCACCATGCGATACACTAATAATGTCCATATTTATTAAATTAGAGAATCCATTATTAGCTAATTAAATTCTAGAATCTATTAGTAGCCATTAAATTTTATAATTTGATTATTGTAAGAAAGCATCAATGGAAAAATTGAATATAAAAAATTAGTAAATGATATCATTAAGCTGTCTCCCTCCAACAAGTAGTACAGTATACTCACCAAATATCCAAATATAGATTTGTCTGTGCTTTTTTATGTTGCTTTTACATCCAGTTGTAATAAAAGTAAACTTTCTTCATTCCACTGACAGAAACTAAATCTGTACATATAAATAGGACACCACTTAAATAAGTATTGCAAACTTTAAAGTACTAAAGACGCAGCTTCTTATAAAAAAGTTACAACGTTCAAAGCTGTTGAAATCGTCTCCAATTGCCCACCCAGATCTGCCTATGCTTAACCTCATAAATGAGAACGCTCATTTCTAAGGTGGTTCATGCTACCAGTATGAATTTCTAATATAATAAATCACTTTTTTAACGTATTTGGTTGTTACAGGGTCTCAGTACGCAGCTGGACTCGTGGTGACCCTCCCACATTCCGCCCCCGGGGCTGGGATACCAGGCACCACTACTCCTGGACTCTGTGGCTGGCTCAGCCTGCCCTATGGTTGGGGCTGGCATGGCATGTGCTGCTGGGATTGAACAGCGGTCCTGCCCTTGCCTAAGCATGCCGAAGCAGGCACTTTAGTCCACTGTGCTGTCTCGCCAGCCCTAATATATCACTCCAAAGGGCATAAAAAAGTTCATTCATTATTTTAAATTAAAAACATTTATAAAAACTTTAATTCTGTACCTCTATGACAGTTATTTGTTATGTTCTTGCTATTATTGGAAAACAATAGCTGTACTCTTTCACATTTATTTTGATCCTACTGAGCTACCTATTTGAACAATAATGCTTTGTTGAATCTCATTATTTGATGATGTGTTTGTGATATTGGATTTCACTGAGAAAATCAACATGAACATGACTAGAATTTATGCATATTCTCTAGGCCTGCTGTTTTTAAAATGTCCTAGAAGTAAAAGTTTCCTTATATTTCAATGTTTCATTTAAAAGCAAAACAAAAGGAAGTACTTCCGAAACTTTTACTTTTTTTGTTTTTGTTTTTGTACTTAGTACAGGGGCTACAGGGTCTCACTATGTAGATCGGACTCACAGTGATCCTCCTGTTTACAGCCTCCCAAGAGCTGGGATTACAGGCATGTGCCACCATACCCAGTCTCAATTGCCATCTCGGCATGCCCCGGGGATGGGACCAGCACTGCACACTGGGAATCGAACCCCTGGCCCCTGCGTCTGCCCTAAGCAGGCACTTTAATCTCTGAGCTATGTGGCCAGCCCTGGAACTTCTATTTAATAAAATTTTTACCTTCACAATCATTTTTTAACCTGTCTAGCTATATAAAATTATGAGATGTATTACACACTACATTACTGTTAATTAAATTCATGCATATGCCACAACAGCATATCACAGTAAAAAATTAACTAGATTTGTCATTTTATTTTGTTCAATAAATATCAAGATAAAATTTACACATTTAGACACGGGCATAAAATAAGTTTGTTCCCTTCATATTACCCTTTTCTTATAGAGTAAAATAGAAAGCATATAAAACTAAGTACTTTGATATTTATTATATTTAACAACTGCTCATCTGGCTTCCTTGTATTTTAGTAAGCAGCATGAAAGGAAAAGTCCAAAATAATATTAATTTTTATATTTTCTAAATAAATACATGAATAAAAATAGTCCCTAGATTTTTCATAGGGAAGCAGGTTGTTCATTTAAATCCCGGAGACTTTGTGGAAATGCTTCAGGCAGTGGTCTGTTTATTTCCATGCTGTAAGTTTTTCCTACAAGTTCATGGTCCAATTTTAGAGGAAAAGCAGTAGAGAAGGAAATCTCTCTGACAGGTTTGTAGTATTCCTTTACTGGCTGAAAGATGGGGATGGAGCATACAGTGACAGAATTGGGAGTACAAAATAAACCCTAGTCAAAGAAGTTAACACTTGCAGCATCCAGATATAAATGCATCATAGAAGCATGTAGCTTGTGGATGATGCAAACATGAAAGCATATTCCTGTATGAGAACTGTGTGGGAATTGGTGGGGACCAGCCCAAGGAGATGACTAATGAACTCAAGTTCTTAAGTTTCCAAACACCCCAGTCTGCTGGAGGTCGCCCCACTGCACTGTCCCTGATGCTGCCTCAGCTTCATTCTTGTGTCAGCCGGGTTTTCAAACAGCTGCCTCTCCACAAGAAACTCAATCACCTCACGAATGCTGTAGGAGCACTTCAGATTTGGGAAACAGTGGGGAGGGATCCCTGGTGTAGCAATCTGCTTTCTGTCATCTGGTTCTCTGCTCCAAAGCTCTGTCTCTTTCTTAAACCCCTACCTGCCTCATACCCAGGTACTAATTCTTCTCATTTTAGTATGCATACAGAGTTTCTTCTCTTTTCACTGCCTGGAATCCTGGCAGTGAGCCCCCAGTTCAGCTCTATGTTTCACATTACAGGCCAAGAAATCTTATTAAAGATGAGTCCCAACAGTGTGGCAGTTGTCTCCCAAAAGAAATTATCCTGGCAACTGACAAGGAAAAATAATTTTGTTTAATTCTTTATACAAATAAATATTGATTAAAAGTATGGATAGAAGCTGAGCTGTTCTCGAAATTTCCTTGTCACCACACTAGTCCAAGCCACTTTCTATTCATCCTAAGTGGGTATAAAGATATAAGTAACCTAAAGTGCTTTGCTCGATTCTTGTCCCAGGAAGAAACACAACGAATTTAGAAACACAACAAACATTATGAGCTAGAAGACGGACACATTCTTGCTATGATCAGGAAGAGGCCCACCTCATTCAGGACAACGAGAACGCCTGCTCTGCCCCTGTTCTCTTCCACTGCTCCCTTCCTTAACCTCTACAACTCTTTGTGCTCCCTCTCAGACCCCAACCCACTCTCACTTCAGGGACTTCGATCCTGCGCTTCCACCACAAGCGTAGTTATTCGAGATTCTTGTCTTCCTTCTCCAACTTGCTTCATGCCTCGTGTCACCCTAGCAGTGAGGACTGCAAATCTAGCATCCTTTGAGGCAACAAGCACACACAGTGTTGCCAGAGCAGAGTACACATACATACATATACATACATACACACATACATACACGTGCACAGATAGCCCAATCTCCCCGGCTCATTTTATTATTCTCTATAACACGTATTATTATCTCATAATAAATTGTGTGTTAGGCCTGGACTGGTGTCACAAGTTCTGAATCATAGTCTTCAGGATACTGAATCAGGACATCACCCTGAGTTTGATGCCAGCCTGAATTACATGTCTACAAAAACAGAAGCAAAACAACAAGCAAAAAGCAAAAGAATACTTTCTCAGTAAAGTCCAACTAAGTAATTATTTAGGTCTCAAATTTAGTATTTTTTGGAAATAAAACATAAAATATAATTTTTGTGATGCATGGCAAAAACCATGAACTGTGGCTGGCCAAACAGCTCGCCAGATTAAAGCGCCTGCTTAGGCGGACCCAGGGTGTTTGATCCCCAGGTCCGCCGTGCTGGCCCCACCCCTGGGATCCGCTGAGATGATGATTGAGACTGGGCGTGGTGGCGCGTGCCTGTAACCCCAGCTCTTGGGGGGCTGTAAACAGGCAGATCACTATGAGTCCAATCTATATAGTGAGACCTTGTAGACTCTGTCTGAAATTTTAAAAAAAGGAAATATGAATTGTATTTATGTATTTTGCTAGCTACTTAGTTTCTATTTGCCTCATTTTATTCAGCTATAAAATGGCAAAAGTTTTAGTGAATGTGACTTGCCATGTTTTAGGAGATAAAATTCAGATGGTAGGGTCAACAAGATAGCTCAGTGGACTAAAGCACCTGCTTAATTAAGCATTGGCAAGTACAGGAACTGCAGTTCGAGCCCGAGCACCACATGCCATGCCATCCCCACTACTAGAGTGGGCTGAGACAGCCACAGATTCCTGGCATAGTGGCATAGGCCTGCAATCCCAGGACTGAGTGGGCTGAAAGCAGGAGGATCAGAGACTCAGCTGCATAGTAGGACCCTGCAACAACCAAATATGTTTTTTTTTTAAAGATGATATATTTAAATAGATGGTTTAATGCTTAGAACAGAGAGAGTTACTGGGTAACTCTGATATCATAATTTCTTGATGATGGATAATAATATTTAAAGTAAAATAATTAAATAATAATATTTTATTATTGCATGCTATCAGTAGATGTTTTGCTACCTTTAGTCCAGTTTTATTTTGCAACTAGTAGATGTTTTGCTGTTTTAAGTCTGCTTTGCCAGAAACACAGCCTGGGAAAGAGATTTTTGTTAAAGAGATTACCTGGAGCAGTGCTAATAGGAGAGAATGAAGAAGGAGAAACGTCACGGGGAATGTGTTCTTTAGCACGGAATAGCTTAAGCTGAGCGCTACCTAAATTTAACCGCTGAGCACATGCTGTTAGGTGGCCAAACTCATGGGGCTATGATAGCATGACACAGCCATGAGGACACAAGGAGTCCTGTGGAGAACCCGGATGAGGCAGCCCTTTGCTTGAAGGTGATTCTTTTGAAAAGAGAGCAACTCTTGAGTTGCAGGCAGGCAACATTCACCCCTGCTAAAGAGTGAGTCCACCCAAGAAATAGGGCTGTAGTGGGCACTCAAGGAGGGCAAGCGGCGCTCACTACAGCTTCAAAAGTGCTCCCATAATTCATAAATTTAAAGAGGATGGTTGCAGAGCTTGAAATGCATTCACAAACGGTTCCATATATATTTAAGTAGCAATAGCTTGTGTTCTTTTTATTCCCTTCCTAGCTTGTAATTGAACTGCAATTTTAGATTGGTGATCACACTCAATTTTGTTGCCTCCTAGGAATCCCTGAAATTCGGAGAGCATGCTGTGGGATGGTGATTGATTTCCTTCAGTTTGTTTATCTGAAATTTCAAGGAGATTAGTGGATGGAATGTCAGATTCAAATGAAGCCTTATTGCTCCAAGTGAAAGAGTAGCAATTAGGTTGTTGTCTGAGGAGATTAACACTCTGAAACCCTACCTCTAAAATACTTACCGCTAGGACAAGCTACTATAGATTCTAAGGGACAGAAACAGCCAATATACCCCAGACCATTGCTAAAACATTTTATCCCTGAATTGTATTTCTGTTGGATCCATCTGCCAATAATAATAGCTCTTTTGTTACTTATTACCCAAATGTATGATGAATAGAATTCATTTTTAAAGATCTTGATTGTCTATGATAAAATATTGTAAACTGATGAACATTTAATGATGAAGGTGTCAGCATATACAAAGCAGATCGTAAAGCAGTTTATGAGGCAAATAAATAACAGAAATAGCCCCTCGGTTATTGAAAATTTAAGACTGTTTTTAAGCCCACTTTAAATAAAAATTGAAGTCTGGTAAGATTTAGCAGCTCATGATCCTTGCGTGACTTGACCTTAGCTTATCAGTCTCACACAAATGAGTGGAGCGAGAAGGGTTTTCATGAGAAAAAAATACAACAGTGTTGGACTGGCTCATAATCACATCAATCCCAAGTAGATGATGCTTTCTCATGTAATTTACGGGTCAGCACTTTATGAATACAGCAAAGAAACCTGCAATGCTCTCCCCTCAAATTATCCAAAACTAAATGAAAACATGTAAGAGTAGGGCCAGGGAGATGGCTCAGTGGAATAAGCACTTCCCTGGCAAGCGCAAGGGCTGAGTTCAATCCC
>NDGN011309479.1:0-14737 GCA_002564285.1 Tympanoctomys barrerae
GCAGCTCAACAAAACTTTTCATAGTGTCATTGAAAGCCAGTATTCACAGGCTACATGAATGATGAAGCAATATTATGACCAAATCTTCATCAATGGATCAATAGGTCTCACGTATACAGGTAATTTTTTAAAAAATGCTTTAACACAAGTTGTTTATGAAGATGGAAGTCCAAAACAAAATATTAGCTAAGTCTTGAGCAGGAATAACTGCAGAATAGAACCCATCAATGCATATATTTGGCAGGTACATGTACATGGAAACAATGCTTCTGTTATTGAAAATATCTTTTGCAATAACCTCATTTGAAATGGTGCAAAAGAGTTTTTAATACATGTAAATAACAATAATGGGTAAAAATTATTACACTTAGTCAAGGTCTCTTGCCGTTGGCCCAAAGTCTCAGTTGTTTGCATTGCTTCACTTCCCTGGCCCCAAGGAAAGAATGATGGAGAATTATGCAGAGCATGAGAGGGGTGGGTGGTCCAGTACCTGGAATACATTTGGAGAATCCCAGATCCAGATTCATTTTTGCATTCTCTACGGGCAATGGGAATAACCAATGGATCACATGGATTTAATTTCCTGAAAGCCATACAAGAGATTTTGCCAGGAATATATTGGCTGTACACCAAGTTTAATTGCATTTAACTTTTCTAAATACTTTAATATGAAAAAGACAATGTGATCCTCTTCATGCTATGTTGAGCTGATTGTAGGAGAAACTTTTTACACTGGACTTTGAGTATGCTGTAATCCATCCACATGCAATGGTTGAATATTAGTGCTACTAAAGGCTCCAGTTTGGTAGCTACAGAGCAAAGGTAGAACATTGTGTGGAATGTGAAAGGCCCCAGATAACAACAATAAAAACCAATTTAGTTTACATGGATTAAGAAATTAGCCCTCAAGAAGGTTGAATAATTCAAATAGTTTGATATAGTAGACTAGTAGAAGGGCCATACACAGAAAATTGGTATTTATTTGTATTAATATAAATAGATTATCTATTTAATATGAACGTTTGTCTTCTTTATGCTTTGATCTCTTTAATTTCAGGCAAGAGTTAAGCTGAGGAGGTTTAGGAGTATAGGAAGTAAGGAGTATAGTACAGTAAAATAGTGTATGTTCTATAGTTGCCAGACATTTGAATACTGTTCCATAGTACCCAAATAAATAACAGTGAAAGTGTGTTCTGAGTGATGAATTGTTTTTTGGGATTTGTAGTCTGCCTCAGTTAGGAATAGTTCTTCAGGGAGTCAGATGTTGCATGCCAAGATAAACAGCTAAATTTAGAGGCTCAAGTGTGTAGAGTGAGCTCAGTGAACTGATTTCCACTTGAGAAACATCAGCCCTGGTAAAATTCTCTGACCAGCCTGATATTTGAATAGAGAGTAGAATTGGCAGTATGGATTTTAAGAGTTAGAATTATTAGTCCTCAAATGATTTCAGGAATCATTTTTGAGGTTCTTGAGTGGCTCAGAGAAGCACCAAGTTTTTATTTGCTATAAAGAGAGCACGGGTATCCAGGCATGATAGTACATGCACATAACCTCAGCACTCTAGGGGGCAGGAGTCAATTGGCTAATGCAACCCCATCCAGAAAACTTAATAACTTGAGAAAACCTTATCTCAAAATAAAAAGAATGAAAGAAGAATGTACCTGATTGCAAAATTCCTGGGTTCAGTCTCCATTTTCTTCAAAAAAAAAGGAAAGACTGGCTCTATGAGAGGAGCAGCTGACTTGTAGCTAGGCTGTAGTGGATGCAGAAGGCAAGAACCAATGGTCACACTGCCCTCTCAGTTGAGGGAGCCAACCAAGGGAACATACGAACTATATAAGACTAGGTGTGGAAATCAGCAGATATAAGTGGATGAAGCAAATGATTATAAACAGGAAAATTCACCCCTGATGTCTTGGACTCAGATGAAGTCACAGGTTGTGAGAAATTGCAGAATTGAGTTCATCCCCAAAGTGACCAATGACTGATTAAATTGCTCATTCCAAAATCAAGATATGCAGATCTGAAACACAAATGAAAGTAAATGAACTATTAAGACTACTATTTTTTTCCTTCATCTGATAGGAATCTTGAGACCACTGTAATTACTACTACTAATTTTGGATGAATGTCCTGTCATCTAAAACATTATGTGATATTTGTTCAAATGAGATTATTTTCTATGTCTAAATGAATGTGGAGAGGAAGGGTTGTCAACAGACAAATCAATGAGGAAAAGAAGATTAAAATTCATTGATTTTTCCAATATAGTTTAGAGCTTGTCACAATCTTAGATCAGAACTGGGTTAAGTGAAAGTTCCAGATGGCTGTACAGAGTGACTCCCAAAGAGATGTTGAAACATCACCAAATTGATTAAAACCTGCCATCAAATATAGACACCCCATTAACACATATTGCACTATATGCATCTTTAGGCAATCAAAAAATGCAATTTTGTGTCTTTCCTCTTTAAACATAAAAATACCTTCTTTTTAATTAAAATATTTGGAAAGAAAAATATAGTGTTGCATGTGTATGTTCCAATTACCTTCTCAGGAAGATCAGAATATTTCATTTCCTGAATGTAATCAACCTGCCTCTCTTCATCGAAGTGGTCTTTGGAATATTTAAATTACATTATATAATCACTTAAATCAAATGTTTGCAGCAAGAATCATGACTTACAGTGAGTGCATCATAAAGGCAAAGGGACAGAAAGCGTGGTGGTGTAGCAGATTTGGTTGCACCATGCTGGAGGCAATGACTGTAGACTCAGAAACAGGACAAGGGTCTCTGGAAGACTTGAAGTCAAAGTAGAAAACTCAGAAGGGGAGAACTATAACAGAAATTTTTGGAAGGAACGCTATGTATACTGACAAACATAATCTCTTTCATATTAACTACTTAGACAAAGTAGTAGTTTAAAACAATCACTTCTACTTATTAATATTTTGTGAGTAAAAGTTTATTTGGGAAAAGCCTGAATACCAAATTACAAATCTAAACAAAGAAAGAAATGCATGATTTTTTTTAATTAGAGAATTACTTTTATACAAATCAAACTAATATAATAAGAATAAACAGATTATTACATTCAAAGAAATAAAATAAGAATGTCTCAGAAACGGAATAGAAAACTATAACAGGTACTAAAACTGAATAATACAATTACTAGCTATTTTTACTTTTAGTTTTAAAAATCTTTTTATTTATTTATTTACTTGATACAGGGCCTTTCTGCACAGTTCAGATTGGTACTGATCCTCCTGTCTCACCGGTATTACAGGTGCACACCACCGCATCCAGTCTCATTAGCTGTTTCAGTGCCCTGGGCAGGCACTGCATACCAAGGATTGAACCCCAGTCTGTACATCTTCCTAAGTAGGAGCTTTAATTTGCTGAGCTATCAGGCTGGCCTTTACTCTTGTATATTTTTCTTTTATGGGCTCTGATTCAATAGGTGTTTAGGTTCTCTTGTTGGTCTCAGCCCTTTATCTAGTGTTCTTTTTAACATATATATATATATATATATATATATATATATATATTTATAAACGCATAAACTCCAAGTTTTAAAATTTATCTTACTTAACCCCGCATGGTCACTCCTATCTTCGCTGGTATAATTCCTCAATCTCTTCCATCCTAATCCTTTGGCTCTTCTGTATATTATTAAGTTTATTTTCCTTCTTCTAAGCAAGTTCTGATAACCACATAGTTTTCTTCAATTACAAAGTAACACCTCTGTCCCCCATATCTCATCTTTGTCCCCCCAAATATTCTCTGAAAACTCTCAGTACTAAATCTTTAACACAAAGTACTACAGTAAAATTAGAATCCTCGTTAATGTTTTCTTCTCATCTACCACTAGCCTCCATCTTAAACCTCCCCCTTAGGGTTTAAGACTACTCATCCAGCTATCCCCCACTCTACCCAATCCACTCACCTACCTCATTGCACATGCTTTTTTTTTTTTTTTTTTTTTTTTNCTAGGGATTGAACTCAGGCCTTGCACTTGCCAGGGAAGCACTTATTCCCTGGCAAGATTGTCACAATCTTAGATGGCCCCCTGAGCCATCTCCCCAGCCCCTAACCTACCTCATTGCAGAGCAAACAGAAATACTAAAGTCATAGTATGCTTAGAGAATAGACCAATAAGGAGGAATAACTGCAAGAACTATCACTCAGAGGTGTGGTAAGATTGAATAATGTTGTTATACATTGAAGCAATTCTCTTGGGAAGACATAGGGACAGAGTCAAAATCACATAAAGTAAATCATAGGAGCAGATACTAGTTCTGAAAATGAAACACAAAAATCATTAATGGAGTGGCATCATCCTATTAAAAGCTACACAGAGCCCATAAATTGTTCCCTTACTTCTCTAGTCTCCAACATGCAATAACTTCCCAAAAAAGGAGATAAAAGAGGACACATAATCTAATCTAACATATAAATATAATGTAATTAAAATTATTAATATATTCATTATATAACTATTATATATCATATTATATATTACACTATATAATGGTCAACATATATAATTAATATATGCAATTGATATATTAGATTTTTGGCAGATTATAATATATATAATTGAATGATAGATAGATAGATAGATAGATAGATAGATAGATTGATAGATAGATGTAGCAGAATGGGGAAACAAGGAAAGAGAAGATCTCCAAGTTCCCCTTCTTTTCCAAAGCAGAGCAAGGGTCACAAAGGGAGGTGAAAACAAATACAAAAAAATGGAAACATAAAAATTTCTTAGGCTACATGAAGAAAGTAAATGAGTTCAGAAGAAGCAACAGTTTACACCAATTATACTCAATATATCCACAGTGAGTTAGGGAAATAATAAATTGATGAACTAGCCAAAATAATTTAAAATTTGAATGACAGATTCAACAAGAACATGGAATCCTCAAAAGGATATGAGACAGAAATACCTGAAGTCAAACACAGCATAAAATTTATATGTTATAGAAGTGACCAATATGAATATCAGAGTGTCTGATATTGAAAGCAAAATAGTGAATTATGGTAAAGAGAACAAAGGAGCCCAAAAGAAAATGAGAGTAAGAGAAGGCTATCCAGTAAATACTACATTACTCCAAGAAGCCCAGTCTAAGGCTAATAAGTTACAGAAAATCTTATTATATGAGAAAATTTTCCAAACATAAGAAAGGATTTTAAAATATAATCAGGTAACATTATAGAACACCAAACAATTATGATGAAAGTTCTCACTAAGTTCACACATATTCACCCTTCCCCAGAATTTTAAACATAACAGAGAAAAACAAAGTCACATATAAAGGTAAACCAATTAAAACCACAGCCAAATCTTCATCATAAACCCTGAAGGCCATAAGGACTTATAATACTTCAAGACATAAGAACAAGCAATTTACAACACAGTTTAATTTATCTAACAAAGGCATCTTTCAAAATAGATGGAGAAATAACGTATTTCCATGGAAAAGATGAGCTCAGAAGATATGAGCGCTAAACAAGTTCTAAAGAAAATACTCCAGAACATTCTCCATACAAATGGTGAATTGAATCCATCTCAAAA
Source organism: Tympanoctomys barrerae (assembly GCA_002564285.1). Lineage (NCBI taxonomy): Eukaryota > Metazoa > Chordata > Mammalia > Rodentia > Octodontidae > Tympanoctomys > Tympanoctomys barrerae. The sequence goes on from NDGN011309479.1 coordinate 5,586, forward strand.
CACAGAGGAAACTAGTGAGGTCCATAGATAAGCAGAAACAAAAAAACATCAGGAAAAGAAAAATAAATGATACACCAGTAGTAGAAAAGGAAATGATAATAAATAACCAGCACATCTCAGTAACATCTCTCAATGTTAATGATTTCAACTCTCCAAACAAAAGACACAGACTGGCAAATTAGATCAAAAGACAAAATCCAATCATCTGCTCCATTCAAGAAACTCATTTACCAAAAGATATTCACAGACTAAAATTAATGGATAGAAAACAATATTTCACACACCTCAATGTTAATACAAGTAAGGGTAGCAATTGTATATCAGACATGGTAAACTGCAAATTAAAATTGCTTAGAAGCAATAAAGATTGCTACATACACTTAAAGGAACAATTCAACAAGCAGATATACCATTAATAACCACTAAATGCACTCAATACTGGAACACCTATCTTAAAAAAATAAAAACTGCTAAAATTAAAAGATCAAATAAACACGAACATAGTTATAGTAGATGATTTTGACCCTTTACTTCTCCAAAGATATCAATCAATTAAATTAAAAAAAAGTGAAGAAATCTGAAAAACACCCTTGACCACATGGGCTTAATGGCTGTGTACAGAGTACTCCACTATTCCACATTGGAGTATATATTCTTTTCAGCAGCATGTGTAGTTTTTCCAAAATAGAACCCATACTATTCCACAAATCTGCTTAAGTAAATATGAAAGCATTGCAATCACCCATGCATACTATTTGACCACTGTGCAGAGAAAACGGAAATCAACAGAAGAAATTTTAGAAATGGTCAAAGCTCTTAGAATATTAATAATATGATCCTAAACAACACAGAAGAAACCAAAGATACAACTTCAAAATTTCTTCAAAGTATGCTACAAAGCAATAGTCATAAAAATGGCGTGGCACTGGAACCAAAACAAACATGTGAATAAATGTAACACAGCTAAGAATGTAGTAACCTCCCAAGAGGTTCAACTATTTTATCTTTGATAACAGGGCCATAAAGAAAATTTTGGAGAAAAGTCTATTCAACAAATGGTGTTTCGAAAACTGGTTGTTTGTAGAGGGATGAAACTGAACCCTTATTTCTCACCATCAATTGAGTTAAAATCAACGTTGATCAAATATGTACACATTAAAACAGAAATATTAAGCCTTCTGAAAGATAAAATAGGTAAAACCTGTGAAGACATCGGTATTGAAAGGAGTTTCTAAACAGAACCTCAACTGTATGAGAAACAGCAGCAAGAATCTACAAATGGGGTCTTGTCAGACTAAAAGCTTCTGTACAGCAAATTAATCAATCAGCACAGTTAAGGGGTAAACCTACAGAATGGGAAAAACTTTTTCCAGATGCTTCCCAGACAGAAGATTTTTCAACACTATACGAACACCCCAAAATTAAACAACTTAAAATGATAGACCCAGTCAAGAAATGAGCTACAAAACTGAACACATACTTCACAAAGGAAGAAATTCAGATAGTTAAAAACTATATGAAAAAAATGTTCAACATTTTTGGCCGGTAGAGAAATGCATATTAAAGTAATTCTCTGGTTCCATCCTACTCTGCAAAGAGTGGCAATCAATAAACCAAACAATAACAAATACTGTTATGGCTGTGATGCAAAAGGAACTTTCCTGCATTTTCAGTGGGAATGCAAATTAGTACAACCATTGTGGAAATAAGCATGGAGATTTCTCAAATAACTGAAGTTAGAAATTTCATATGGGACTTGGGATATAACACAGTGACATAAGCACCTGCCTGTCAACTGCAAGGAAAGTCAGGAGTTTGATTTCTGGTACTGCAAATAAATAAATAAATAAATAAATAAATAAAGCCATATGACCCAGCTATTCTGCTGCCTGGGATCATCTCCAAAGAGATTGTCATCATAGGACAACAATATATACACACCAGTGTTTATAGAAACACAATAATAGTTCAGTCCTCTTGCATACCTATCAATAGGTGGTTAGATAAAGAAAACAGCATTTACATATAATGAAGTGGAATACTGATTAGCTGTAAAGAGACACATTTAAAACATTTGTAGGAAAATGGATGCATCTGGAAAATATAATGTTGAATGAAATAAACTAGACAGAAGAAATGAGTACCACATGGTATCTCTCATTTGAGTGAGGTAAGTACAAATAAAGACACTGAAAAAGGATGGGTAGAAAAGGACAACATGATGGATCTCTTGCAATGGGAAAGTTGTCCCAGGGAACAAGGGCAAGGAGAGAGGTTGGGAAGGGGAAATGAGAGGAACAAGGATGTGCCCTGTACAGGAACTCAGTAACCCCAAGTAGTGTAAACACTGTATGCCACAACAAGCACTAAGACAAATATGAGTAAGCATGAAAAAGTGGATAAAGGAACTCAAGTATGAGGCAGGAGGGTGAAAGACAGGGAAGGAAATTAAAACATAAGTTGTAATATGTACATGTAACCACTCTCCAAGATGATCGTAAACTGCATGAATTGCAAACATATAATAATTAAAAATGAGAATTGGGAATCAATCTGCATTTGTAATTCAGTCACATAAAGGATCGGATAGTGTATTTGATTTTTAGAAATATTTTCCCTAGTGTTATGGGAAATAAGCTTACTTATGACAGTGTTTGAAATATCCACATTCCTTAAGAAGACCTTAAGCTTAGAGTTCAGGGACCTAGGCACATTCTTCTTCACACATTTCTGCAGCTTAATCAACCAACTTCCCCATGTCTCTTATTTTCATTATAGCAGAAATTTCTAGGCCACCTATAACTCTTTTTCTCATAATAGCTGATTACAGTTATCTCTAGGTGACATTTTTAAAAAAATAATTCAAAATAGTGATAGAAAAAGATTCACTTAACAAACTAATAGGAATTCAATAATGGTTGCTGCATTATATGAGGCTATATTCAAATTAGCTGCTCAGGCTACCTGATATAAACACTCAAGATTCATTTAAAGAAAAAATAAAACAATAACAAAAAAGTTGTAAGAAATTCAAAAGAAATAAAATTTAAAAAAATTAAACATTAGCTCCTCCTTTCAAAAGACCAGCAAAAATCAACAGTACAATTATACAAACTATTCTGCATACATAACTACATGTCTTTTTTACTTCTTTCGCTTGTCCTTTTCCTCATCTCAGTTTTTACTTCCCATTGAACAAATTATTTCCCTTTCACAATATCTCTTGTAACTTTTAGATTTTAATTACTCTTTCATGTTCTCACACTGGAAATTATACAATGTTTGACATGTAGATCTGATTTGTTTCCCTTGCCAATATAGTCTCTAGCTGTATCCATTTATATGCAAAAGCCTCAAATTAATATTTTTATAAGTGAATAATACTCCTTTAAGTAAAAATACCATACATTTTAACTCATTCTTCAGTTGATGGGCATTTGGGTTGTTTCCAAGATTTACCTATGACAAATTGTGCTGCTATTAACATAGGTGCACATAAATCTCTGCGGTATGATGATTTCAGTTCTTTTGGAAAAATACCTAGGAGGGGAATAGCTTGAATGGGGCGTTCCAATCCTAGCTTTTGAGGACCCTCCATGCTGATTTCTGTAATGGTTTACCAGCCTGTGCACCAAACAACAGTGGAGAAGGGTTCCTTTCCCCCCAAAGTTTCTCCAGCATTTGTTATTGGCTGACTTTTTGATGACAGACATTCTTTCTGGCATAAGATGGTATCCTAGCATTGTTCTAATTTGCATCTCTTGCCTGGCCAGCAATGTTGAAAGTTTTTTTCATGTATTTATTTGACATTTGTATTTCTTCATTTGTGAAGCACGTATTTATCTCAAATTCCCATTTCTGCATTGAGTATGTGAATTTTGGAGGCCTGATTTTTTAAAATTCTTCATATGTGCTAGATAGGAGTCCTTTGTCTAAAGGATAGTCCAGTATAATTTTTCCCAATTCATGTTTTTTCTTTCTATTCTTTTGTTGAATTAATTTGATGTGTAGAAAATTTTCAAAAAGATGAGATGGTAATTGTTGATTCTTTGAAGTATTTCCTGTGCAGTTTGATTTTTGTTCATGAACTCTTTTCTTATCCCTATGTCCTTAAGGTTTCTACCTATTTTCTCTCTCAGAAGATTTATCATTTTAATTTTAATACTTAAATCTTTGATCCATTTTGACTATAGTTTTGTGCATGGTGATAGGCATGGATGTATTTTAAGTCTTCAGCATGTGGAAAACCAGTACATGCAGCACCACTTATTAAAGAAGCTATATTTCTTCCAGTGAACATGCCTCTTTGTCAAAGATAAGGTGGCTGAGTGTGTTTGTATTTGTGTCTACATCTTCTACACTATTCCATTGATCCTCAGGTATGTTTTGTTGCAGTGTCATGCTGATTTTATCACAGTAGCTTTATTTATTTCCAAAACCTTTAATCACGCGGGATGGAAAATAAAGAAGAAATGGGCACATTCCTAGATATACATGAACTACCAAAGCTGAATCAAGAAGATATAAAAAAATTGAGTAATCCCCCATATCACTCAATGAAACTGAAAAATGTAATAAAAAAATATACCAACACAGAAAAGCCTAGGTCCTGATTGGTTCACAGCTGAATTCTACAAGAAACTTAGGAAGGACCGAATGTCAAGTCTTTTCAAACTTTCAATGAAATTGAAAGAGAAGCATTTCTCCCAAATTCATTCAGGGAGGCAAGTATTACTCTGATACCAAAATTAGAGAAGGACCCAAACAGAGAAGAGAACTACAGGCCAATCTCCCTCATGAACATAGATGCAAAAAGCCTCAATAAAATACTATCAAACAGAATGCAGCAAATCATCAAGAAAATTATACATCAAGAGCAAGTAGTATTCATCCGAGGAATGCAGGGATCATTTAATATTTGCAAAACCATAAATGTAATATACTACATCAACAGAGACAAAAGCGAAACCTCCCTCATCATCTCTATAGATGCAGAAAAAGCTTTTGACAAAGTCCAACTTTATTCATGATAAAAAAAACACTGTAGAAAAATCAGAATAGGTAACATTCTGAGCAGCAATTTGCAGCTGCATGCCATGTATGACCACTCTGCCTTCATTCCCTAGAAATACAGTCAGTAATGCCGTTAAGCTGAACTCTATCAGAAGATTCAGTATAAAGAATTCAAAACCCATTTTGTAGAATTCATCCTGAAGACTAAGTACCTCTGAACCAGTTTTTTGTATCAAAGTTTATAGCAGTCAAGCTTCAGTCAGAGGAGCAGAACCATGAGGAATGTAGACTCCCAGGTAGATAACCATTAGGAATGTAGACCCCCATGTAGATACAGATGTAACTATAAATGCAGAATTGAGTACAGTGTGGCCATGTAGAAGGAGAGAAATAAAGACTGAGGTACAGATAAACTTCTCAAAACCCTGCACATGGACTTCTTGTGAGAACTGGAGCAAGATTTCAATAAGATGCAGAGGGAGATCCACAAAGGAGAGTTCATATTGAGTTTTGCCACTGTTTTCCTTCTTGCAAGTTGCTCCTCTTACAGCAATTTTAGGTTTATCAAAGGCAAAGAAACTGAGTGGCACTCAGAGAAGTGGAGGGACCAAGTTTTATTATGCTAGTGGGAATGGAGGAGTTCAGAGCAACAAAATCTGACCCGCAGAAGGTTTATGAGAGTTGTATATAGGGCTTGTTGTTGGGAAAAGGCAAGCAAGCTAAATTCAGAAGCAGAACAAAGGCAGTTACTCAAGGGTGACTGGTTTATAGCTCTCTACATCTCTCTGGTTTATAGTTCTCTACATATGTAGAGCTATAAACTGGGTTCAGCCAGTGGGTGAGTGAACTAGTGGATACTGTGAAGCTTCATGCATACTAGGACTGGAAACAGAGGGGTTGTCAGCAGGGATCCTCAGCAATGAAAAGCTTCCTTTCCCCTTTAGTCCATCCATGTGCTGTTGGGTGTACTTTTACTTGGCCCCAACTCAGCAGAGTTTGTTTATATTCCTACTTTTAATAAAATTTTGCTACCTTTTACACTTGTTTCAACCAATTCTTTGCTAATACCAGAAAGAAACAAGGAACCACCTCCAGGAGGAGACTCCAGCACCCAAAAATCAAAGTTGGTCTAGCCAGCCAGGAGAGCAGGTAAGGCCCTTGGGGCATAGCTTTTTGTCCCTAAAGTGCCATGAGACTGTTTTTCTTCCTCTTTCCTGTCTATCTCCCCCAGGCTGGAGAACTCAGAGGACTTTCCTCCTGGCACTAACTGCTGCCTTCCTCATGTGTCTCCCCATATTGGAAGGGTGAGGGGAGATCATAGCATCCATGTTTTGTTTTGTTTTGTTTTCTCTCTCTTACCCAGTAAGAGACCTGTAGGCCTACCTTAAATTTATTTCCTCTTTCTTTCATTTTCCCATTTACTGTTACCACACTGGTATGAATTAAATAGCCAGAGAGCCTGCAGTTATGTCCCTTTGGCTGAGCATTTCTGTTCTTTGTGATGTTTTCTACTCTTTTCGGAAATAGCTGACTCTCTACTTGCTCCTTTTGAACTTGTGGTCTCATCCATGCTTTTTCTCCTGGATGGTTATTTTTTTCTTGGAGTACCTTTTTCACCCTTTTGCTGGAGGCAGCTAAATTAGATAGAAATATTATAGGCAGTCAGACAGGGCCAGGCCTTCAAGGATACAATGTGGAAGACAAGGTGACTGCAACTTGGGAAGAGACAGACAATCCCAATGTGGGCCAGATCTCAAGCAAAAGAGTAAACAAATACAGCCATGTACTTCCTAGGAATCAGCATCAGGGACTGATATTCTAAATAGGTAGCAATCCCCTTGAAAAAGCCTCAAAGAGTCACTAACCCAACCCCCAACAAAGAGACCCTGTCTTGTGACTTGCTTCCTCATTTGGTACTGGATTTAATCAATGTTACCTGAGCAATGATGCTTGTAATCACATTGGTTGATCATAGTTTTGTCCCACCTCATGCCCACCTAAGCAAGTTTCCATGTTCTCCACCTTAGACCCACTCACTGCATGGTTTTACTCTATAAAAACCCTTGGAAGAGACAACTTCCCAGGGCAACTTGCTCAAGTTCCCCTTCTGTCCCTCTCTTGGATATCAGCTTTCTTCCCCCAGTAAATATTCTGCTCTTACCCTCTGTTTCTTCCTAAAGTTCAGTTTTCAGTTTTAGAGAGCACAAACTCATCCCAGGTACCATTCAGGTTGGGAGTTTCATTCCCCTATCTCACTGTCACCATCTTGTCTCATCACATGACTAGGTGTCATTTTTTTCACATAGAAGAATGTCATTTTGCATCAGTCACCACTATTTTTATTTTTTTTTCCATTTTTAAAATATCATTGGCTGTACAATCCTGGGTTGCCTCAACCTTGTAGATGATTAGGTCTGATTTAAGTTAACATGAGGGCTGCCTCCTTTTCTTCTAAATTAGGCTAAATTCCTTCTTAGTTTCTTCTAACAAAATGAAGGTAATTTAGAAATATGCTTGATGGCTGGAGCAGAATGAAAGATCAGCCAGCAAAATTTAACTCCAGGGAAAGGAGAGCAATCCTCATTCTTAGCATTTTTTAAGGTTTTCTTTTCTTAGAAAAGGTTTTCCTTTCTTAGAAAAGGTTTTCCATCTTTAGTACCTTAAACAAACTGCCAACATTTTTAATACTGGGGCCAAAGTAAGAGTTACTGCTTCTCAAGTGGCTCTGTCCTCCTTAAGCAGAGCCAGTAAGAGCCTCCATATGGCCAAGCAAGGGACTGGACACTGACCTCATGGGAATTTAAGGTTTTAGGAAAAACCACCAAGTGCTTCAGCAACCCTCTCCCTAGGGCATTAGTGGACCTTAGTACTGAGATTAAAAGCCCTCAACATGACTTTCTTCTATGCTTCTATAAAAGATGTTGGTATCATCCTAACTTCTGACAGAGGCAAATATCTAGTAATACTTGAGTCCCACAAAGGATGCTTTGTGGGTTCAAATTGGACCTCCTCCTTCTAGATGAAGCCATAACCTAGCTGTCTGTCCCTGTTGGCCACAAGATAATATGTGGGAAATCTTATGAGCTATGCCCCACAGAGTCTACTGGCTTTGCCCCTCAGCTGTATCCTTGATTACTGAGAAAGTTTGAGCTTACTGATTTTAGAAATGAACAGTTCATTCAATATTACAACATCCTCATGGTTCAATAAGAACTATGAAATGGTTAAAAATTGGTGTAGGATGGCAGTTTACATTATGAGACTATTTTTCATTTAATTGTTTTTGCTTCAAATTTAGAAATGGAATGAAATCCCTGTGTTCAGGATATTGTGGCCCTTTCCTCAGGAAAATCCCTGAAACTTTGTCATTTAAGACGTGTCTCAAGGAAGAGAGATATAATTTGTGATCCTGTCCTCATACCCCTACATGGGTATGAAGCTCCTAGCCTGCTAGATGCCCAAAATGCCGAGTTTGTGTTCTTTAAAATAGAGAAATGAATTCTAGGAAAGCAGAGGTTAAGAGTAGGAAGAATTTGTTGAAAGACAGAAAGCCTCTGTCTGAGAGTGACAGAAGGAGAACCAGAAAATGGGTTACCCATCAACCCCACCTTGAAAGGGTGCAAAGCCATGAGGGGAGGAGGACTTAAGGTGGAAGAGAACTACAATTAATCAATAAGACTGCAAGTATAGTTGCTTGGGTGATATTGATCCAATGGCAAATCACAGGATGGGTGTGAGGTGGGACAAGACCATGGTCAACCAATAAGTAACATTGATTAAATGGTGACTCAAATGGGGAAACAAGTCACATAGCAAACACACATGGGCTGGACAAGGACTTTCCTGGAAGGCATAGGTTATGGAGATTTGGTCCTCTACCCCAAGGTGGCTGATGCCTACTTAGAATATCAATCACTGCTCTTCATCCCTAGGTGAATTATAGAGGAGAGTAGTTCTTTTCCTTGAAGCCTGGGCTTCAGTGACTGTACCTCCAGCCACAATTGTCTTCTGCATTGACTTCTGGAGGACACATCTCTGACTGATTGCCTATAATATTTCTAACTAACTTAGCTATCTATAATATTAGGAGGATATGAGTCTCTGCCATCTGTTTAATGAAGAAACTTCAGATGGGACCC
>NDGN011309483.1:0-11614 GCA_002564285.1 Tympanoctomys barrerae
GTCCTATTAATCAATTGTGAAACTGTCTCATTGATATTTGTTTCTCAATTAAAAAAAAAAAAAACAAACCATAAAGAATGCTAGTTGTGATCATTTAAAAATGTGGAGCCAGTCACATTGCTAGATTTACTTTAGTGAAGGCAATCTTCGTGAGTCCAGTATGCCAGGGTTGTATCTTTCACTGGTTGTATCTGTGAGTAATGTATCCACAGAGTATGGCTCCAACCTCACAGCTAGTTCAGAAGGCCTGAGCAAGCACACCTATCCAGAGGCCATTCAGTAGGATGTGATTTCAGTTCAAAGCAAGGGCTAGGGCCCATGGCTGCTGGCAGGGTCAGATGCCTCAATCATGGCCCAGGTGACCTGTTCATTCCTTTACAACCCATAGAAGTTCCTTGGTACCAGGGCAAAGAGGGTAAGAGGGAGGCCAGGGATGTTTGGGTTATTCTCTGCAGCTTCAGCGGTGACTTCTTGATACTGTCTGCATCAGAATGACCCATGTGGGCAGAACTTAACTATGACGGCTTTACAATTTCAGGGGTGTGGCTACAACCTGATCACATCAGGTTGCACTATGAAGACTCAACACAGGTCTGCCCCTGACAAGAGGCTATTGAGCATTTAACCTTCCAATTTCCTAGCTCAGGGCACATTCCAGAAGCGGGGCAGTTGTGTGTTGGGGGTGGGGCCACCCGAGTGGCTCACTCCCTCTTTCAGGAGAGGAATACCTGGAGAGTGGGAGCAACTGGGAATACTTTGTCTGGGATGAATGCTTAGATTCTTTGCAAGTCAGGTGTGGTTATGGTCCCTGACCACCTGGAAAGTGCCAGCTTCTTGGAGTCCCTGCCCTGCACTAGTGTTTCTCAACTAGTTTCTCTTGTCCTTATCCCTATCACCAAGTTTTGCCGATCTGTTGGTGGGTGGGGGTAGGGCTATAAACAGGATTTTGATGTCCATTGAGCCCTGCAAATACTGTGCTGTCTTCCTACTGTGCATGTTGCACAAGCAGAAGGGGGAGAAGCACTCTGCCAAGGAACTGAAGGAACCCTCAGCTGGACACACTCCAGGGGCCACACTTAGAGCTACACATGTAATAAATTAGAACCAGAGAAAAGGGCTACCCTATACAGTACATGTGTATTGCCAACTGCCCATCAGAAGATGAAGTTGTAGAAAGAAAGCCAAATTTGGTAAAGAAGACTGCATGTCAATAGTAATCTCACCCAATTCTGTATTTTCTTCTTACAAAACATTGGAAAGTTGGAAATGTGCAGCTGGCTAGGATGAACAGTACAATCTGGTCCTGATACTAACAACTTGAGTACTAAAACCACCCAAGGCCACTGGCAGGCCGGGAGCACAGGGTGCCAGCAAACATGAGGGTGGCCGCAGCAGGGAGGTGAACTGGGCTGCCTTCCTGCACCTGGCTCGGCGGTCAGGGACCTGGAGGGAGTCTTTCAGTCTTTACTTGAAAGCCAACCATTTTCCTGGCCTATACGAGTTAAGATGCCTTTTAAACAGATTATATTAAACTGTAATAAGTTCTCTTATGAAAAGGGGGCTGAGACTGGAAGGAGAAAGGATGGTCAAGAAGGCCAATTCTTTTGGGAGCAGAATCCCATCCTATTCTCTAGAAGCTAGCTGGCCCCAAGACCTGCGCTCCCTCTCCTGTTTCCTTTAATGCCAAGAAAGAAAACTGTATGGAGATGACTGTTCTCTTCCAGGGATCCTAGCATCAAGGAGGGCTGTGGCGCGTGGCCAGCTCCATCACAACACCAGGAGGGCCACAGAAAGGCTTGGCACTGTGGTTGGCTACCAGGCATAAAAGATGAGCAAGAGCAGAGGAGAGCTGCTCCTGGAACTAAGTCCCCCTTCTCAGACAAAGCAGAAATCTGTTCTTTTTGAAACAGGGTCTTGTTATATAACCTAGACTGGCCTTGAACTCAAGAGCTTCTTCCTGCTTTAGCCTTTCAAGTGCTGGATTACAGATCTGTGCCATCACTCTCAGGCAGACTGGAAATCCCATAGGAATTCTCAGATTGGAACCTGTAGATTACTGTCAGCACGCAAGCAAGTACCTTGTTGTTCCTGATCTGTGTTCATGATTTCCTCCCTGCCATTTCCCAACCTGGCATGTATGTCCTATTCACTCAAAACTTGCTGAGCGGAAATAAACCCCGTAGTGGCCACTGGGATAACACCCACTGCTCTGCGAGTGTCAAAACTGCAACTGCCCTTGGTGTTCTGCAGATAGGAAAGCTCAATGTTAAGGGAACAAAGTTAGAAGGCTGAAAGACTGTATTAATTTTTATTACTTAAATGTTTTAGATTCTTCCCTATTTGCCTTTGCTTGCACACCAACTACCTATCACACCTGAAGAGATGGCCGTTTGCTACCATGCTATCATACTTCAGGGAAAATTGTGTGTGTGTGTGTGTGTGTGTGTGTGTGTGTGTGTGTAAGAGAGAGATACATTGAACTATTCACAGTCTCAGCTATTTTTACATTAAAAAAAAAATTTCAGACTCACTAAGACAGTTGCCCAGGCTGGGCTCAAACTTGTGCTCCTCCTGCTCAGCCTCCAGAGTGCTAGGATGACAGGCATGCACCACCACAGCCAGCTGAAGAGAATAATAATGAATAAAGACTGGAAAATAAGCCAGGCGTGGTGGTGCATGCCTGTAGTCCCAGTACTCTAGAAGCTGAGGCAGGAGAATTGCTGTGAATTTGAGGGCAGCCTGGGCTACAAAGTGAGTTCCAGGCCAGGTTGAACAGCATAGTGAGACCTTGATGCAAGGAAAAAAGAAGACTAGAAAATGAATCACAAAAGCAGGACTACATCCAAGAATTCCTCCAAAATAAATGTTCACATGAAATCTGGATGTAGTTTCTTTCTCATAATGCATGAAATGCAATTTTCCACAGCAGGACAAAACATGTCACTTATGACTGTTAGGATGATTAATTCAGACAGTGCTGGGGCTGACGAAAAACCCACCCTTATTTGAACCTAACATGGGGTCCAAGGGAGATGCCGGCATCCTTCTGAGTCTAAGATAAGATTCAGAGGTACAGTGGCTACAGAAATAGCTACAGGAGAAGGAGCATCAACATCACTGATGAGACACCGCCCTCATGGCCAGGACTCAGTTCACGTGAGGGTCACACGTGCCTTTTCTTCTCTGCCACTCAGAATGCCCAGAGCACTTCTGAGCCTCCATGCACTTTCTACCAGGAACAAGACTGGAAACTATCCTGGAGGGAACACTCCGTCCCTGTAGAGGTCTTAGTGCTCAACAAGAAAATGAGAAGTGTAGGGAAAAAAATCTTTTTATTTGGTTATTTATTTCTAGTTAACTACTCGTCCCTTAAAATGAAGTAAAACTGTTTCTTTTGATACAGTAAACAATACAAAAATCTTTTTATAATGTTTTTCAAAAACCATAATAAGCATTTTTTAAGAGACAGGAAAATAAAATCAAGGTAAAGCCTTTAATGGCTTTTCTGTTTTCTACTCAGTACTTTCCCCCCAAATAAGATTAATTTACCCTGGTATTCAGTATTTCAAACCCACACACTGAGAAGGGCTGCATGTTGGCAGCTGTACTGAGAAGGGCTCATCTTTATTCAATTACTACTACCAGAGAAAATTCCCTTTGACAGCATTCAATAAAAACCAGTGTTCCCAGTAAATCAGATTTATATTTACTTGGACACAGTGCAAAGACAATCAAAGACATTTAACTCTAGGTATTGTGGAGTCCAATTTTTAAGACAGAAACACACAACTATTTACTTACGTGGAATGTAGGAGATCATTATCAGAATTAGGAATGCATAGTAGTCAAAGGAGAAGTTGTATTTGTTAGGTAAACTGATGGAATATAGGCCAGCCTGCCTGACAAAGGGCAGAGCTGCATAGATTGTGAGCAACTCTCCCGACACGCCCATTGGGTATAGCACGATGAAAAGTGTATACCTGAAACAAAGCAAAAGACCCATGATGAGGTGCGGTGCCAGTGCGATGCCATGCCCATCCTTCCCCTCATCCTTGTTTTTCAGAAAGAGGTGGTTTCTACGTTTCCCATTTACCCTTGCTGAAATTTAGGCTTTGCAGCCAGTTTTGAAAAGAGCCTAGAGGAAGCGCATGTTTCTGAATGTTCTAAGACAAACTCTATGTGTTCATTAGGCAGCTCTTCATAAGAGGATGGCTGACGCTGGCAAGAAAAGGCACCAGGTTCTATCGGGCTAGGGGACTGAGAGGCATTAGGAGAAAGGTGCTGAAACATCCTTTACCAGAAAGTCCTAAAATATACACCATGTCTGGTCTGTACACCAAAAAAAAGCACACCACTCATGCATATGGCCATGACTTTCTCAATGTCTATACATACTGTTGTAAAAAATCAAATATATGCAAAATTTTGAAATATGAAGCTGGGTATGGTGGCGCTTGCCTGTAATCCTAGCACTCGGGAGGTAGAGGCAGGAGAACTGCTGTGAGTTTGAGGCCAATCTAGAACATAATGAGTCCAAGGCTGCCAGCCTGAACTACACAGTGAGACCTTAACTCAAAAAAACTAAATTAACAAAATACCCACAAACAACAACACATGGATTGTATTTCAAAGTTTCAGGCTGGAATATGCTGAGCAATCTATGAAGACAAAGAGAAGACATACTCTTGACAGGAGAAAATAACCTTAAATAGTCCATGGAGAAGAAGGGGCAAAACAATCTTTTTCCAATGGCGAAATTAGGGATTGGTCAACAATCTCCCCTATAATAGGACTAGACAGCAGTCAAAGTGGCTATACAGTCACTGGTTAGTAGCTGCCTCCTTCCTCTTTCCTAGCAAGGATGTTTATTGCAAAAAAAAAGGGGGGGGGAGTTCTCATACTTGAAATGTGGGAAATAACAGAATTATGTCCCTAGGCATGGACCTCATAAAGTGTCTAGTAACCACTGTTTTCCTTCTATGAAAAAAGGTATATTTGTTCAATGGATAATTTTGATTCTTCTACTTTGTTGCAGTCCTTACCTCCCCACTCCATAGGAATTTTCTAACTTGGAAAACTGGTCTTAACTGCCTTATAAATTAGTTTTGCCCACATCATAATAAGTATTGCTTGCAAAAATAACTGAAGCAAAATAAAATTGCTAAGTTAAAACTATGATTACAATTGCTATTAACTAAAAAATTAAGAATCACAGCTTCTCAGAAAAATTGAGAGTAGGAGAACTGGGCTTGGTCTTAAAACTTACCACAACAGCAAAGTTCAGTATCAAAATCTGATACAGACAAAAGGAACGTTACATCAAATTTCTACTGCAAAATTCAGTTAAAAAGAAATGATCCCAATAAAAATAGATAAAATGTAAAGTTTTCCTAACAGTGTTTCTCTTAATGAAAGTGAAGACCCTTCTCCAATTTTTATCTCATATAACTTTACTTAGAGAAACTTGGGAGCAACATTTAGGCAATAAAGGGCAAATGTGATCATAGAGAATTTCATCAGTCTTTCTGTTTTTACCTGGCCCATTTGATGAGGTAAGGCAGATGGTTTAATAGACTGAATGTATAAAAGGAGTAACGGATAATTTCTGTGACTGTCCAGGCAGTAACGAACAGGAGGACACTGTCTTCAGTTTGTACCTAAGGGAGAACAAAACAGAAGAGAAAGTGAGCACAGGCAAATGTTAGGGGAGAGGCATTTGTGGTGCACAGCACCTGTGGGGTTGGTGGGCCGGGGCTGCCATTAGGCTGCACTCTCAGTAGCTGTGCATGGCACAGGAAGGACTTGCCAAGAGCAACTGCTGTGTGAGCCAGATGTGCTGCTGAGTGAGAGCTACAGCAGGGAACTAGAGGAGAGGGAGCCCTGGGGAGGAACAAATGCCAGCTTCTGCAGCTTCCCTTGCTAGCCTGATGAGGAGAGAGTGAGTCGATGCCAGAGGGAACCAAGTTCTGAGTTGGGGCAGGTAGGAAAGCTTGAGACCCACTGCCAGGAACCTTAATGTGATCTGTGTGACAAATGAGATTCCAAGTGCCTCACAGAATGGGGCTGTCTTGACTCAAGTGTAGTTAGTTGAAGGCAACACTTATGCACTGGACAGTTAAACTCAGGGCAAGGAAGAGCAGAGACCCTTATCATAATAAGGGTCTGGCAGGTGGGCCCATTTAACACAGGTAATGCTGACTTCTTCTGAGACTCAGCCTGGCTTATCTCCTCCACCATTTATGCTTTAAAAAAAAAGATCTTTTATAAGTACCCCTCAGGTGTCTCCAGATGCGCTCTTGCATGGGGATAGATAGTGGTGAGATTAATTTCCAGCACCTCTTTGTCCCACCCCAACTGGGTCTATAATGATCTTTTCAGCTTGACAACCAGTAATAAGAAAATATTTCACATGGAACTTCACGTCAGTGACTAAGAAGTCACTCTTGGTAAATGAACAAATCTCACTGCAAGCTGGCCGTTTCTGCTTCCTCAGAACACCTTACACAGTACAGGTCTGGCATTCCTGCCTTGATTTTTGCTTCTTTCCATCTGCAGTGCTAGTTTCTAGCACTTAAATTCTTTCTCCAAAGTGTACATAGAGTGATCCACCTACACAGTGAAATAAGTAGTCATTTACATAGCTATTAACTAAATTGCTCTGACAGAGAATTTCATAAATGCATAGTTACTATTCTCTACAAATAATAAGAATTTTATACTGTCAAGAGCAAGAGCATTTTCTGTTTCCCTGGTACCTTTCTATTAACCCAAGTAAAGCAAAAACTAAACACATTTCAGGTGCTCACGCTGAGACTTCAGTCCACAAATCCCTGCCTAAAAGCCATACTGAGACTTGAATTTGGAGCAATGTCGCCTTCTCATGGCATCTGGGATTTTCTTATCTCAAGGCGATATGTTTTTACAGCTATGGATGAAGTCTTGTCTAAAAGTTTTTGGATTGTAAGAGGAAGTTCCTCCAATATTTTATACTGTAAGACATCCTAAGTAAGAGTAGGGAGTATTTTTATTCATCTGTTTTCCAAAAGCAGTTGGTACTTTCCACAAGTAGGAGTTCAATAAATATTTGTGAAACAAAGGAATTCAGTCCTAATCAGGTTGCTCCAAGACTGTTTCCTTCTTTATGGTGTCTGACATTATTTTCTGTGCAATCTTAGTGATACTCAAATAGCTAATAAACAAATACACCCCCCAATCAGTCAGGCATGATGGCACACACTGTAACCCCGGTGTACCCAGGCACTGCAAGGCATGCTTTGAGTCTAGCCTGACAACTGAGCAAGACCGTGGCTCAAAAGGGGGCAGGGGTGGCAGTGCTAGGATGTAGCTCAGTGCAAGGCTTTCAGTTCAATTCCAAGTCCACACATAGAACACAGATTTCCCATCTTACCCCAGCCTAGGGGCTGGTTTCAGGACTTAGGACCTTGTCTTTGAGCAAAATTCTGGAAGTGCACAGCTTTCACACAGCCTCAGTCTGCTCCCAGAGCACAGAGGTGAAGATCACAGTGAAAGTCGTCATAAAGGCTGCGCTGGGGGAAATGGCCGTTTTGTGCATTGACAACTTCAGATCAACAGGAAATGCATCACCTAAGAGGGGTCTTGGATAAAGTCAGGACGGGTCTTATCTGACTAGCTGGTAATTATCTAATAACACAAAAAGGGCACCATGTAACACGAGAGTTAAACCAGTAAGACCAATGAGGCTTCAACTGGTACTCATGTCCATGGCAGCATTTTTCACAACAGTAAAAAGGTGGAAGCAGATCAAGCGTCCACTGATGGAGGAGTGGTTAAATAAAATGTAGTATTTTAAGTGATGCATTTCCTGTTGGAGGTTGTCAATGCACAAAACGGCCATTTCCCCCAGCTCAGGTTTATGATGACTTTCACTGTGATCTTCACCTCTGTGCTCTGGGAGCAGATGGAGGCTGTGTGAAAGCTGTGCACTTCCAGAATTTTGCTCGAAGACAAGGTCCTAAGTCCTGAAACCAGCCGCTAGGCTGGGGTAAGATGGGAAATTTGTGTTCTATGTGTGGACCTAAAATGATAAATATTAACTGAAAGCCTTTGCACTGAGCTACATCCTTAGCACTGCCATATGTATATACACAAAATAGTAGCTGTCCTTAGAAAGGAGAATCTTGGGGCTGGGGAGATAGCTCAGTAGAATAAGTGCTTGCCTGGCAAGCACAAGGTCCCAAGTTTGATCCCTGGTACCACAAAAAAAAAAAAAAAATCTTACACATGCTGCAACACAGATGAACTCTGATGAAAATGGATCAGAGAAAAATGCCATTACAAAGGGGCAAAAAGTGTGAGATTCCACTCACAAGCAGTGCCTAAAGTAGTTAAATTCAGAGACAGAAAGTGGTCGGGAGCTGAGGTAGGGAAAGTGGGATTACTGTTTGACTGGTATGGAATTCCTATCTGTGAAGATGAAAACAGTTCTGAGGTAGATAGTAATGGTGGATGCACAGCAATGGAAATGTAGTGATACAAATGACTGTCACTTAAAATGATTAACATTGTAAGTTTTATTTTATGTATAATTTACCACAACTTATAAATAAATTTAAAACCAGTTGTGTTGATAGAAGAGACAGGGCATGGCAAAGCTAGCTGGGAAAATTAGTGAGATCTGTCAATTATAAGTATGAAAGAATTCTCTGGACAGGGCAGAAATGCTGATATATGCTACAACACAAATGAACCTCAACTGAGTAAAAAAGGCTAAATGGCAATGATCATATATTAAATGACTTCATTTATATGAAATGTCCAGAGTCTGAAAAAAGTAGTGAGACAGAAAGGGATCGGTTAGTGCCAGGGGTGGGAATTAACTACTGAGGGGCACGAGGGGTCATACTGCGGTGATAGAAATGCTCTAAAATCTCGTTGGGTGAAGGCTGCACAACTTGATGAATTTGCTAAGTAGATCTGTACTCCACAGTTAAAATGGGTGAACTTCAAAATTACAGCCTGGTTAAGTTGTTTAAAAAAGAAGACTAAGAGGTTTACTTTAATATATAATTTAGGATAAAGGAGGAGAAGAGAGCTAATGGGAGTGATCAATGTTTACAGAGGAGGAGAAGACTGGAAGGCACATTTAGGAGAGGATGCCAAAAACATGGGAAGGCCATATTTCAGAGTTGCATGTTGACAATGACCTGCAGACAGTGGGGTGGTGGCACCTTGCTGTGGGGCATCTTTCCCACCTGGCCCAGGCCTGCACACCAGATATGTGGCATCACAGATACTCTTTCCACTCCCTGCTCTGAATGGAGGAGGCAGTGAGGTGTAGGTGGCTTGTGTGATTTAGCCAAGGGAGTTTACATAGAAATTCAAGCTGGAAAAACAAATGGGCGCAAGAGAAAAACCTTTACACACAAATAGCATCATATGTTTGACTTTAAAAGGCATGGGGGGTATCAGTACATGAAAAGCTGTCGCTTTTGTTATGTTCAAAGGAAAACTGATGGTGCACATAAGAAATCACTGTTGTAGAAACCCTAGTAGCAGGGCTTTACAACCTGCTGCCCATGTCTTGGGCTAGTTCAAGAACTTCCCTGACCAAGATTCATGTAAGCGCTCTTTCCTCTTCTGAATACTCCTTCCACTGGGAGGAGAGGGGAGAAATGAGAGATGAGATTTGAGGCAGCAGCTGAGACAAGGGACCAGTCTGTATGTGAAAGAACTGGGAAGAGTGTGTGTGTCTCGGATGATCCAGACATGTTGGCTTCAACAGTGGGAATTCATTCCATCATGGCTGTGGTGACTGAACTTGGGCTGGTTTCTGCTGAGGGACTTCCTCTGTGGCTTGCATAAGAAAGGCCACCTTCTTGACATAACCTCACTGAAGAGGCTGTGAGCTCTCTCTGCTGTTTTCACTAGGGCATAAATCCCTCATGACCTCATCTAAACCCAACTAGTTTCCAAAGGTCCCATCACTGGTGTTAGGTGTATGTGCAGACAGGGACTGATTACTATTCCACTGTGTATAAGCCACATTTTAAGAACTCTTGTTGTGACACTTGGGTGGTTCCCACCTCTCTTATCATTATGAACAGTGCTACTAGGGACTGGGTGCACACTTGGGAGCAGAACTGCTATGTCGTAAGTGAATTCTATACTTAGCTTTTTCAGAAACTGTTAAGCTGACTTTCACAATGGCTACAAAATTTACATTTCTGGGCCAGGGATATAGCTCAGTGGCATAAGTGCCTACCTGGCAAGTGCAACATCTTGAGTTCAATCCCCAGTACAACACGCCCCCTCCCAAATTTACATTCCTACCAATAATACACGGGTTCCAACAGCCTGTGAGACAGCTCAGCAGACTAAGCACCTGCTTAGGCAAGTGCAAGGGCCAGGGTTCGATCCCTGGCACTACATGCCGTTGCCCCCTCCTCCCCAGTACGCTGAGCCTGGCCAGGCATGGTGGTACACAACTGTAATCTCAGCACTGGGGAGGCTGAAAACAGGAGGATCACTATGAGTCTGAGCTGAGTAGTGAGATCCTGTACTATGTATCAAATGCATTAAAAAAAAGAAAATGCAAATAATACACAAGAGTTCCAATACCTCCACTAGTTATCTGCTGTATTGTTTTATTTAGCATTCTAATGAGTATAAAACTGTACCTGAGGTGTTACTATATGCCAAGCACTTTCTCACATTTATTACTTCATGAATCCTCATTTCAAAGATGAGGAAAATGCCATGGCATTTGAATCCAGGTCTGTGCCCCTAAACTTTGAACAGTCCTGACTGATTTTCTTGTGCTTCAGCAACACTACCTGTTGTAGAGGGACAATTCTCTTTTGAAAGTGGGCACAGTTTGAAGAAATTTGATACAAGAGGCCACTGGACAACAGATAAGGTAAATATGACAGTCATCTAGCATGTACTGCAAACATGTACTAATGAGAATTTAAAAATTAATAATAAAAGAATAAGGGTTGGCCAAATAGCTCAGTGGACTTAAGCACCTACTTAGACAGGTGCAAGGACCGGGCTTCCATTCCATGCATGCTGGCCCTGCCCCCAGGGCAGGCTGAGACAGTGATGAAGAATGGGCCTTGTGGTGYGTGCCTGTAATCCCAGCCCTTGGGAGGCTGAAAACAGGAGGATCACCACAAGTCTGGTCTGTGTAGTGAAACCCTTAGTGAAACCCTCTAGTCCCTGTACTAAATACATAAAAAATATAAATGAAAAAAAAGCCTTTAAGTTTTCCAGTAAATGTAGCCCACCCAAGTGAGAAAACAGAATTAATTTGGACATTAAAGGGAGTGAGTGGAAAAGGCTTACTACTAAAAAGGACTGAATAAAGTACAAAAAATTACAGGCTTCTCACATCCAGAGATATCTTTATTAGGTCCATGAAATGACTTCTACTTATGAATCAAATACTGAGAGAATCCAACATCAGAACTTGAAACAAACCTTGGTGAGTTCCTTTAAAGTTTTTTTTTTGGCTTAGTAGAATAAGTGCTTCCCTGGCAAGCGCAAGGGTCTGAGTTCAATCCCTGCATTGCAGAGAGAGAGAGAGAGAGAGACAGAGAGAGAGAGAGAGAGAGAGAGAGAGAGAGAGAGAGAG
>NDGN011309493.1:0-23619 GCA_002564285.1 Tympanoctomys barrerae
CTAGGAAGGCAGTATGCAATGTGTTAATTATTGGAACTGTCCTACCAATTTGATTTGAAACTGATTGCTATTTGTTTCTTAATATAATTTTGGGCAAAAGTAAATAAATAAATTCTAGCCTGCCTTACTAGCATGAGATGTGAAATCTTATTAAGCTTTTGATTTATATTTTTCTGCTGATTAAAGATTTTAAAAGTCTTTTCCTGTCCTGTAGCGGATTTATGTATCTTCTATTTAAATCCTTTACTATATAATGGGACATTTTGTCCTTTAATGCCAATTTAAAAGTGTTTATATATCATAAATAAAATCTCTTATCACATATATTATGTAGACATGTAATTTCCCATCCTTTAGACTGTGTTTTCATTTTATTGATAAGTCCTGTGTTGAAATAATATTTTAATTCAGATAAAATGAAATTTATTTAATTTCATTTTTTTTTGTTTTTGATTTAGGCACCACATCTAAAAGACCTTGCTGAATTCATGGTCTGAAAGATTTATTCCTGTTCCTTTTTTTGTAAGAGCTTCATAGATTTAGTTCTTATATTTAGATTTTAATACATTTTGTTTTATATTTGGTACAATATTTGAGGTAGATCAACTGCGTTACATGCACGTACAAATATGTACCTAGATGCCCCATCACATTTGCTGAAAAGCCCATTTTACTGGTGATTTAGTTGTCTTGATACAATGGTCAAGAATCAAGATATGCACGATGCATTCATACAATTATTTTAGCAGTTGTGACTCTATTTTCTTGATCTATGTGCTTGTCATAAGGTCAGTATTACTTTGTATTGATTACTCTAACACACACACACATTTTCCATTTATTTGGGTCTTATATAATTACTTTTAATGATATTTGCACTTTGTACACAAGTCTTTCAATTTTGTCATAAATTCTTAAATCAGAGTGTGAATAGTCTATCTGGCTTTTCATTTCAAGATTGTTTAGTGTATCCTAAATTCCTTGAATTTTAGGATCATATTGTTAATCTCCACCGAAATTTATATGACATTTTGATGGAGTTCTTCAGAATTTGTGCGATAATTTAGGGAACATTGCCAGGTGAATGATACTGTAATACTCTAATTTACACGCACATTTTCCATTTATTTAAGTCGTATATAATTACTTTCAATGATATTTGCACTTTGTACACAAGTCTTTCAATTTTATTTTTCTCATTTTATTCATTTCTATTTAATTATGATTGTTTCCCAATCTCAGTTTCCGGTTTTCATTGTCAGTCCATACAAATTAATTGATTTTTGTGTTTTGAAAAAAATTAATACTATCCTATGGATTTCATTGGATATTCTATGCACATGAGAATGAGAGTTTTATTTACATAGTGTTTAGCAGTCTACATACAGGGATTTGGATATCATAGGGCATAGAAATATGACAGAAATGAGGATAAATGGAAGAGATGAAAAGTAAAATTAATCAAAGTAAGAATTTGGGGTTCAACAAAGAAATAGCTCATACTCTCTGTCCTATGCTGTGTCCAGAAATCATGATTTATACAAACTCAAGTACAAATTTCAACATGACTGTTAATACCTCAAGCCTGAAGATCAGGACTTTATGGTACACACTTTGTTCTGACCTATAAAAGAAATAAATGACTATATTATTTTAACTGATACCAAATCGACACACTTTATATAAGTGTTTGGCCAGACAGTATAATTATATATTTCCAAGTTTTATTGATCAAATGGCAATGAACAAGATATAGTGACTCACAATACCTTAATTACAAGTCAGATACGTACCGCAGGTCTCATATATTCCTTTTCTTGGCAACTAAAGAATGAAAAGCCATCTAGACTTTTGTTTCCATAGAAACTCAGCAGATGAGTAGTATAAATACACTGAAAATCCACCTTACCTGAATCCACTATTGTTCCTTGTTATTTTAGGTTATAGCAGAAAATTGCAACAGCTTTTATTTGGTATTTACATTAAATGTCCAGAATAATTTTACCCATGAATAAAGTGGCAATTATAGACATCAAAACCTACATTGCCCGAATCAGCCCTGCATGATAAATAAGGATGGAAAACAAGAATAACAGGACAGCCAGATGGTTTTCTAAGGCAGAGTCCTATGAGCATTCAAGCTATACAGAGGATGCAGTACTGCATTATCAGAGGAGATGTATTTTATTTCTAGTCCTATTTTACCACCACATATTTGTAATTTCTGTACATCAGTTTTCTTGTATACATATATGCTTGTAAGATAGACTAATGTTCAAGTGACTTCCAGAGTGGAAAAAAAAATATTAAGCTTCCCTAGACATTTTCACTTACACATTTGGAAATTATCCTTGTGCCTACAGCACCTTCTTCTTTCCAGATGATTAACTACAAAAAACATACACATCTCTCTGTCACTCAGTGCCTGACTCTATGGATGCACTTTAATATGTGCATCTGCTCCTACAACTTGCTCATCATTTCTGTCATGTGAAGTATTTTCAAATTAGTTTTCTTCCAAACTGTATGTACAATTAGAGGCTGGAAAATAGCCTGAGTAACTGCTCTTGTGCCTGTTGAGCTCCTGTGCTAATTATTCTTCCCCACAAGCTTTCATGACTTTATCTTTTCATTTTTTCTCTCAATACTGAAGCCTGCAATTTTATCATTAAGTCTGTTTTACTATTTAGAATGCTGGCATTGATTCCTAACTCAATCTCTGATTTAATTTCTTAAAATGCTTATGACACTTAACGTGACACATCTTTTATCTCAGTTTCCTCATCATGGAATATTTTGTGAGGAATGAATGTATAATGCATATGCAAATGGTTTATTTGATAATTTAATTTGGTGCCTGCAGGAAAACATTATCCTTTTCTACCTTTTTACTTTTAAACTTTTTTCAGGTTGAATTCTTGGGCAGAGCCCACAGCTGTCTTATAATATTCCAAAACAGTTTTTAAAAATTACATTGCTTCCAGATGCTAATAGTTAAATTCCACCTAATATATGATTCCTTTTATATTGTATTTTGTTTGTTCTCTGAGACAGAATTTTAAATTCTTTGTCTCAGTACTAATGAAAATTTCTAACATTTTCATAATTTCTCTCATTTCTATATTAAAGTAGGTAGCAGAAGAGCTGAATCAGGAATGGAAAGATATAAAATGGAATGTAAGACATAAAATGTAATGTTCAGATTGTAAAGCTAAGATTCTGCCTGTGATGTGTCTTAGTATTGTGACTTTCAGCAATGACGTAGTGAAATCTACACTTAAATTTCACACCTGCATTTTGAAAATAGTAGGACCGACCTCTAATGTAGCAGTTAGACTACATTACATCAGTGCAATTGAAGCCCTGACATAATAGAGGCCCAAAAAAAGTAATACAGACACTAACTTAAAAAGTAATCTAGAGTTTTATTAATACTGATTCATATACAAGCTGACAAAGTGAGGTGTGAAGCATCCAGTAACCCTCAAATTGTATGCTAGAGCTTAGAAACTCCAAAAGGTCCTCAGATGAGTTTTAAAACTAGAGTCCAAGTTAACGCATGAATGTGGGATTAGCTACTGGACTTGCTTTTAGTTTAATTTTATACCTAGCAATTTTCCTGTGTCGTGGACACTTGCTGATTTTTAGCATGCATGTGCTAATTGAAGGTAGGAATGCAGAATCAAAGTGGCTTATTGGCTCCAACTAAAGACTTACTTTAGAGCCCTGCTCCTCACTTATTCACCAACAGGATTTTATTTCCTGGGATAGAACTCTATCTGTATCACATCTATAGAGAAGACACAGCAGTGAGGCTGGCTGGGCTTGCTGGGGAGGTCACTTTGCTCTGGAGCCTCTTCAGTCAGGCTTGTTTCACTGATCTGGGCACAGACTCGCGACCATTACTCACCGTTGGTAGCACCATTACAACTCATTAAAGTGCAGCGTCTTTAAAACTTCTACCAATTACATAATGTTGAGATCAAGTTGTGAGTCTAATATAGGAGCACTTGAGTTAGATTTCCAAGGACAACAGAGAAGAAACTTCTCATGTAAGCTGGCATAAGTGTATAATAAAGGAACCAATTATCACCCATTTCCTATACTTGTGCCTGAGCGTTTCAACCAATATTCTGGACCCTCAGATGAGATTTATTTCTCAAAGATACAATTAAAGTCTTGTAAAGTAGCCAAAGAATATGCTCTATTTCTCAGTTAAGGAATGCATTTACAGTTAGTTAATGACCATGTTGTATGTTTTCTGACATTTGAAGCACCGTATTTCTTCTGTGTTTTGAATAACATTGTCCTTACCAGGGCACTGGAGATTTCCCTGAACTATCTCACTGATGTGATGTTTTGATACCTACAAATCAACTTCACATATCCAACCTCAAAATAGAGTATTTTAAAATCAGATTTTCATATTTTTATCTTAATCCTACACAACAGGATGTGTTTTGATTTCAGTCGATTTATAAATATCTAAATTCTGACGCTTGAAATATTCAATTCAACCAAAATAATGGAGCTTTTTGTACAAATGCAAACACATTAATGCCCCAAGGAAGCAGGGTTTGAGCCAGTTTGTTGAATGGAAGACATAATTTTCCTAAAAGCAAATGGTGTGTTAAGTTCAGCCGCCATCACAGTGACAGCATAAACAACCAGGAGACAAAATTGCGGTCAGAAGCCCCACTCTGCATGCTAGTGTTTGAAAGGAAACTCACTGTGAAGCCACCAGGAGATGTAAGTATTCAGAATTTTTATTTTCTTGAAAGGAACAGCCACATAACACTAAATTGTACATTCATGCCCTTGGTGACAATTATTTTAAAAGGTCTAAAAAACTATAATAATTTGAGATTCATTTTTTATTTATTCATATTTTTCAACTGGAAAGAAATTCCACTTCTGTAAATTTGAAAAGTGAAATATTTGAATTTTTTTTCTCAGTGAACACAACTACAAAAGGCTAAAATATAACATTTTAGTCATATGCTTTCCATTTATTCTCTACTGAGATGCAAGAGTAGCTGTTTGAGAGAAGATATGATGTCAAAAACAGGCTATGTGCTGGTGAGATAGCTCAGCAGTCTGAGCACCTGATTTGGCAAGCGCAGGGACCAGAATTTGATCCCAGGTTCCACATGCTGCATGGGCCCCACACCCAGGGGCAGCATGCTGAACCTGTGATGGAGTCCGGACATGCTGGTGCACACCTGTAATCTCAGCACTAGGAGGCTGAAAATAGGAGGATCACCATGAATCCGATCTGTGTAGTGGGACCTGGTACTAAATACACAAAATGAGAAAAAAACTAAAACAAACAAAAACAGGCTATGATTGTTAAAATGTGTCTAACGGTGGGTTTGCCAGTTTTTTTCTGATTATTATGTATAATGCATAAATACACCAGATCTTTCTTTTTTTTTTCTTTCTTTTTTTTTTTTTTTTGCAGAACCAGGGATTGAACTCAGGCCCTTGCACTTGCCAGGCAAGCTCTTATTCCACTGAGCCATCTCCCTGGCCTATTTTTCTCTCTTAAGACCATATTACTCCCTAGATCTGCCATGTGAGCCCCGCCCCTGGGGCACGCTGAGACTGAGATTGAGACTGGGTTTGATGGTACGCACCAGTAATCCCAACACTTGGGAGGCTGTAAACAGAAGAATCACTATGAGTCCGATCTAGTAGTGAGATCCTGAACATCCTGTAGACACTTCCCTAAAAAAATACAGAAACAAAAGGACCATATTATTTCACTGATTTTCATTTGTGTTTTGCTATTGATATTATAAGTGGAATGTGCCTAAATTTTCCTCTGGCATTTGTATCATTCTACTTACTCAAAATTATTGCCACTGGAATATTTCGCAAAGCACTGCTGACACCCATAAAAGTACCATGTATTCGTACACATACATTAAACTAAATAAAGAACGCTGCTCAGCTTTCCGGATGGCTGCTGCAGTACACCACTGGAAGGTCTATTTCAGGTAATCTCTATCACCTCTGCATCCAAAACACCGAGGAGAAGAATCCACACGAAGCAGACTTTAACGTGCCTCCATATACTGTTTATATATATTGACATATTTTATACGAACAGGCACAATTAACATTATACTTCTTTGTTTTTTGACTTTAAAAAGTTTTCTTAAAATATCATATTTATTTATTTGGTACAGGCTCTCACTCTGCAGCTCTGACTCCTAATGATCCTTCTGTCTCAGCCTCCCCAGTGCTGGGATTACAGATGTTCACCACCATACCCTGTTTTGGTGGCCTGCATGGCTTGGGGCCTGCATGGCATGCGGTACCAGGAGTCAAACCTGGGTCTTTGTGCTTGCCAGGAAGGCAATTAGACCACCAAGGTATCTCTCCAGCCCCTACCTTTTGACTTTCTTTGTTTTTCATTTTCTTATGTGTTCTGTGAAAGGGCTAAAATATTTTCTACACTTTTAAAAATTTTATTAGTGTACATTAGCTATATTGGCAAGTTTGTCCATACCTTGATCATTGTTCTTTCCCATCATTCTCTTTTTCCTGCTGCCCCTTATTTCATAATTTGTGTGATTTCAACATGTATATATTTCAACATAACAGCTCCTCTTATTTCACAGTCCTCAACAGCTAACCTTAGTTTTCATTTCCTTGTTGATAATAATTTCCTTTCTACCTTCTTGTCATATTTTAAATATTTAGCATATTAGGGAGACCATGGAATACAAACATTTCTGAATCTGATGTATTTTGTTCAAAATAATGAATCTCCAAATTCATCCATTTGTCTATTAATGACAAAATGTGATAATATTTTTCTGGAGAAGAGTCCTCCATTATGTGTCTCTACATTTTCTTTGTCCCCTCAGCCGCTGAGGTAATTCAGGTTTTCAGTATCTTAGCTATTTTAAACTGTTCTAAAATATATAGCAGTGCATAGGCACCCTTATCATGTGCTGATTTTAATTGATTGTTGCATATATAAGGAGTGATAGACTTAGATAAAAGGATACTTATATTTTAAGTTATTTTAATTATTTTTTCCTCATTTATTTATTTATTCATTTTGTACAGGCTCTCGCAACATAGCTCAGACTGATAGTGTTCCTTCTCTCTCAGCCTTCCCAGTGCTGAAATTACAGGCGTGTGCTACCACACCTGGTTTCATTGGCCGGCACAGCACATCAGGGTGCTGAGGCAGACGTGGCATGAGGTATCAGTGATGGAACCCAAGTCCTTTGCCAGGCAGGTGCTTAGACCACTGAGCTAGCTCCTGATCACCTTTAGTTATTTGAGAAAACTCCCTACTGATTTGCACATTGGCTATACTAGTTTTCATTTCAACTGGAAATATAGAAACATTCTTTTCATCTATTTTCACTTTCATTTATTGCTTTGTATCTTTCTTAATTCTTTCTTTGTATCTTGCTTTGTTTTGATTCTTTTTCCAAGTTTTTTTTTTTAATCTGTATGTGATTCCAGTACATAACAATTATGTTGCCCATTAGGAGTTGGAAAGTACACATAACATACCTTAAGACTTTCATTCATCCATTTCCCCTCCCCCTGCTCCACCTTCTCTATCTTTTGGTTACTTTCCCTTTGACAAAGGGTCTAACCCTTTCTAATTGTATAACTTCTAGTGTACTTTTTATTTATACTTAATGTTTTTCATATGAAAGAAACAAAGCAATATTTAGGCTACTGCTTCCATTTTGTTTCACATAATATAATGGTCTCAAAGTGCAGCCTTTTTGCGACAAATGACTTACTCAAGTTTATCCTACTGTGTATACAAATACAAGATTGTCTATATCCATTCATCTGTTGATGGACATACAGTCTGCTTCCAATATTTAGCTCTGATTTGTTTTTCTGTAAATGTCTATATATATCCAATGTAATATGATGTCTTTAACACATTGGGAAAGATATCTAGAGAATAATATCTGGATCCAGTGGAATTTCCAGTATTGATTTGTTCATGCATCACCATACTAATTGGTTTTACTAGTTTATATTCCCAGGAACAACATGGTGTTTGTTATCTTTTTAATTCCTCAGGATGACCATTCTTTCTCGAGTAATATGAATATCAGTGATGTTTTAATTTGCATTTTCCTAGTAACCATCAACATTGAACTTTTTATGTATTTGTTCTAGATTTGTGCTTCTTCTGAGAACTGTGTTCTTTTCAGTTTCCCAGGTTTTGATTTGTCTTTTATTTGGAGAAGTATAACAATGTCCCCAAGGTTCTAGAGAAAGAACAATCCCCCAAATCCAGATCTATGGCAAGGAAGGAAGTTATAAAGATCAGAACACAAATTAATGAAATTAAGACTAAAGAAATCATACTAAGCACCAACAAAACAAAGACCTAGTTATTTCGTAGATTAAACAAAACAGACAAACACTTAGCCATTCTTATCAAAAAGAGGAAAGATCCAAATCAATGGAATTAGAAATGAAAAAGATGAACTAACAACAGACATCACCAAAATTCAGAAGACTATCAGTAACTGCTTTTAAAAATTAGATTACTAAATTTGGAAAATTTAGAAAAAATATATATATATTAACTCAACCAAGAAGATATATAAATCTTGAACAGCCTGATTATAGGCAATGAAATTGACTAAGTAATATTAACAGAAATCCTATCAAGTAAGAAATCCCCAGATTTGATTAACAGTTGTTTCTCAAGTGTCTGAATTCTAGGTCCCAGAATGACTAGAATTTGCTCACAATATCTACTTATATTGGTAAGAAAACCATTTTTATTTCTTTTGTTCCCTTGAGAGAACTGCTCAGGCAGAAATATTTGTTAGCAGGTTCATGTCTAAGAGATTAGTAGAGAAGGTTGAGCTTACTGTCTACATAAAAGAAATCCACTGGAAATTTTAATTTCACACATTTATTTGATAATATATGTTAACATATTTCTGCTATGAATCTCTGAAATTTAAATCATGTGTTGTGAATTTTCTTTCTTCAATGTAAGTTCAGAAGTCAATATTTAATATATTTTTCTTCTATAGCTCTTGATTTTCCTACCTCCTGCTTCATCACCTAAGTGAAAAATTTTCAAATTTTGGGCAAAGAGTATTCATTTGAAATTCAAGCAAGAGATGGATGTTCTGAAATCAACATCTTATGAAGCAATAGCTTCACACAACTATTGAAATTTGGGGAGAAAATGAATTCTGTGTTCAAATATGTGGGGGAAGTTGGAGATGGATAAATACTTCTTTACAAAAATATACATTGTTGTTATCACAACAATCAGTTTACTAAAATCTGAAAGTTTTGCATGCAGTATCCTCATGCCAGACTACTTATAAACATATTGATTTATTACAGTTCTCATTATCTCTGTGGCCAATAGTGATGCAATAAACTTCACTATTGTCATCTCAGAGAAAATTTTTCTAATTGTAGAATCTGATTATTTTTAACAGGTGCCAATAATAGTTGCCAATGTGATATCTTTATTGAGTTTTTCTCCATTATGCACTGACCATACTCTGATTTCTCTTCACGTTGTATAAATCTTTTACCTTTTTATTATGCACTTACCTACCAAGGGATTAAGCTCATGAACTTGGGACATATGGTTGAATTCATTTAATTTACTTCTGACTTAAAACATTTATAGTACATGCTTTTTGGTGGTTGCATTCTTATTAGCTAAGTGTACCTGTTAAAATAATTTCAGTAAATATAAATTTCCAACATCTATAGCGTCTGGAATTTAGGCACAAACAGATGGCTCCAGTGCAGGTGATTTTAGATATTTGGCTACTAAACCACTGTAGCATAAATCATGAGTATACCCAATGGCTCTTACACTAAAGAAGAGTGATGTAAATTTTTCTTAGTAATCATGGACAATTGTAATGGTTTACACACACACGCTCGCGCACACACACACACACACACATTTTGTATAAAGAATCACTAAATCTGCATTTAACTATATTCCCCATATAATCTGCACTGGAGCCATCTGTTTGTGCCTAAATTCCAGATGCTATAGATGTTGGAAATTTATATTTACTGAAATTATCTTAATAAGTACACTTAGCTAATAAGAATGCAGCCAACAAAAAAACATGGACTATAACTTTAACTATATTCCCCATACAATTTGTATAAAGAATCACTAATTCTGCATTTAACTCTATTCCCCATATATTATAACTTTGATTATATTTACAATGTGTAAATTATAAATTAGTAAATTAAATATATTCCTATCCCTGATGAGACCAGAGAGGGGGAGATATGTTCCAGAGATATTTTCCAAAGTTAAAAAAAACAGGATATTAATTTTTAAGTGTATATTAATATCCTCAAGTTTATAAGCACACAAGATTTATATGAAGTAGCATCGCTTTTCTTATTGTTCTAATGATTTGACACTGATCTATGTCTCAGAATTTTAACATTTATTATGTTATCTTAATGACAATATGAGGACTTTGTCCTACCAGAATTTTCTCAATGAAAAAGTGTATTTCCAAAATTTTATGATTACAATGTATTGAGATATTTCACACAAATAGCTGTTGAGGTACAACTAACAATCACTGTGCAGTTTTCAAGCGATCATTCCCTATGCATTTGTGTCTGTCTATATGCTATTTTTTAGAAAACTTTTTATAGTGATGCTTGGCCATATTTTTCATGATACAAAGTATGATTTGAAGACTGTACTGTTGTTTTAGGAACCAAACAGCTTGGTTTTACTGTTTATGTAACAAGATTTTTAAATTGCTTTAATATTAATAAAGATTATAACACTAAAACTACTTCATGAAAGTATAATACATAAGGCATAAAAATAAATGCTTCAATAGATTTGCAAATAACTCTCTACATGATAGGAATTAGTAGTTTCTTTATGCTTTACCATATTAGATCCTAGAAATTTTGTGACAGTTGATTCTCGTATCTACCTAAGGTTCTGGACATACCTGCTCTGCCTGACTTCAGGCTGTAACCATCCTTTGAGAATGTTACTTAGATCCTTATGCCCTAAAAGAAGTAAGCCTTACATTGTGTTAAGTGGATGCCTATGCTCTCAGGAAAAGGAGTTAATGGTAAGAGAAGACAAGCTTCCCGTTTTATCCCAAATGAGATTTAAGTGTAACTATAGAGATAAAAATAAATAAGAATGAAACACAAGAACAAGGTCACAGTCCCTTCCTAAACCAGTGATGTTATATGTCTATTATCTCTAACCTTCAAAAACCACACTATCAGGTACGTTTTACATCTTTGGGCAATGACACATTAAATCTAATTGCTGGAGCAGAGCACAAAGTCAAATTCGTTAGTTTTAATGTCTATCTGAGGACTTTTTGCTATAGAACTGTCCTTGTACTTATGTATAGATAATGACACTTCAAAAGCAATATTGAAGAAGATTTCACAGAAAGCTGAATATGATCAGCAAGATTTTCATGAGGCACAGTGCTAAGGGATGACCATTTTAAGCTACTCAAACAGGCTGGATGACACTTTCACGGTATTCCGAGTACAGTGAATAATTGAAGCAATTATTTAGATAATTCTAGAAGGAAACAAACCTCATCACCTTTCAGAGCACAAAAACTAATGCTAGGTTTTCTAGGTTTATTTCTTGCTCATACAGTATCCAAAGCAGTTCCAAAGATCCTCCTTATTCTCAAAGCTATGTAACATAAAACAATAATTTCAGCACAGAAACCTAGGAAAGGAGCACACATATCAGTTCTGAGTTGCATTGGGTTAGAAATGACACAGGTCACTTCCTTTCCTACTTTATTGCTCCACTTTTGTTGAATAGTGTTACTTAGTTGCAAAAGAGCCAAGTAAATTGTGCTCTAAGGATATTGCGATATATATTATAAGTTTTTAGTGTACTTTGTTGCACATAAAAACAGGTTTTTGGGGGCTGGGGAGATGGCTCAGTAGAATAAGCGCTTCCCTGGCAAGCGTAAGGGTCTGAGTTCAAGCCCCGGTTCCGCAAAAATAAATAAATAAATAAATAAATAAAAAACAAAATAAAAACAGGTTTTTATTTCATAAGGAGATGTTCTTATAAAAATATAGAAATATCTCAAATTTTTTTTCCACAAGTCATGCATACTTAGGGTAATCATAGATGTTAAAAAATACCTTGTCTACATAAAATATATTGACCTCAGTCATAGACTTCGTTTCTGTTTTTCTAAGACATGAATTTATCAGACTATAAGGTAGGTTCGCAGAATACCTGTAGTCAGGCAGCAGCGACATTACATGACGTTTTCTGGGATTCAAAATTGAGAACAGAATTATTTCCTTCTTATCACTAGGAGGATATTAAGGAAATAATTTAATTCCACTTTATAGTTATTTCTAAGATGATAACTTAGTGTTGAAATGCAATAATTAAGTTTTACAGCCTTTTATTCATTAAAAATTCTTATCAGGATTGAACTGGGAGTCTAACAAATGAATTAAACTTCATTCCTTATTTTTTTCACAACAAAATTGTCCTTTATTTATATCCTTCTTTTTTGTTTTGTTTTGTCAGAGATGGATGTTCCATTGCAGTTAGAGAAGCTGTATTTGGAGAAGTCTTTAAAGGATTTTTTCGTACTAAACTGTGTTACTAATGGATGGTATAATCTCACATAAGAGAAAGTGCAAAAGTAAAAATGATTGACATAAGTAACTTTGGACAGAATTTGACAAAGATATAATGAAAAAAAGATTTTTAAAAAAATCTCTGCATGCATATTATTTTTCATTTATTGTAACAAAATAACTGAGGTAATCAACTTAGAAAGATAGAATTCTCATTTTGAACCACAGCTGCAGAGGTTTCTGTCCACGGCAAGGGGGATGCATTGTTATTAGTCCTCTTGAGAACATGCATCATTCACACCTAGAATTTGTGGTGGAGCAATACTGTTCATCTCATAAAAGCCAGTGAACAAAGAAAGAAAAGGAGGATCCAGGGTCTCAAAGTATCCCTTAGGGACATGACCCCCATGATCAAGCTCTCTCTTTTTAAATTTCCCTTTTGAAACATTTTATCACCTCTCACTAACATCAGTCTGGTGACCAGACTTTAACACACGTACCTTTGAGTGCTACTTTCCAAACTAAAACAAAACCCTCTGTGCCAGCAGGGGCAAACCTATGGCACATGTGTTTTTTTTATTATACAAAATTTAATGTTAATATATGAGTTATTTTTTCTAAACCAAAATCTAAATAATCAGGACAAATTACAATGTTGGCAGTTAGTGTTAATTAAGTGGGTTTTGAGTTGCAGTTTGGGCCCTTGGTCTCTGAAACATGTGCATTCTCTGCTCTATGCTCTCATTGTATCTTTGTTTCTTGTATGTCCTGGGTTTACAACATAAATCTTCTTCATACACATAGTATGCATGAATAAAAATGTAGTGTAGTATGTAATGTTAACATATAGATAACAGAGTATGTAAGTGTGGTATTAGAGCCTGATTTCTCATTGTTGAAGAAAAGATTAAAATTTAAATAAGAAAAACCAAGGATCACAAAGAAACCCAGAATTAACTATATTAATTTTTTCATGTAGATAAACTCCATATAAAAGCTTTTGTCAAAAATATGATATAGAAATGAACAGAGTGGAGAATGACTGATTATATGAATACATACATAAATAGATAGATGAATATTCATATACTTCATACACGGGCCTTTGAGAGAACCTGGAGGATGAAGAATCTCATCCCTACAAGAATTTTTAAAATTCTTGGTTAAAAAATAATCCCTTTGAGAAGTGGTTTATTACTGAGTAAATGGAACAGAATCCTGAGAGAACTCACATTGGCACATATTTAAAAGGTGCTTAAAACAAAACAAGAAAAGAAAGCAGGAGAGAAAGAAAGAGAAAAGGAATGGAAAATATGTTCAAGAGAAAACATAAATCTGAAAAAGACCCCAAAGGCTGAAGATGAAACAATTTCAGCATCGAAATAAAAAGCAAAATATTTTATATTATTCTAATTATAAGAGATATTTTCTCCATCCTTCCTGGAATAAATAATTGAATGAATAAATAGAAAATAGAAACCAATTATGTCTTACATAACATTTTCAATAAGAAATTATAGAAATGAAGAACAAACTGAAAATCACAAAAAAGTCAGAATAGAAATTTCTAGAGGCAGGATGTGTCAGTAATTGCTAAGCTCAGTGGGTAAAACACTAAGAAACAGTAGAATAAACGCACAGGCTCCAAAAACCTTTCCCTAATTGTGTCGCTCTGTGGTGTCCTGTGTAGGCACAATAGTTTGATCTTTATTTATACATGAATCAGAGCTCAGTTTTCTCTCTCTGAGGGGTGATTTTCATTTCTCACTTATACTAAGTGGAGTTTGAAGAAGAAAATCAGTAATTTTATCATAGAGAAAGCTGAATTAGGCTACCATGACCAAACGATTACATTTTTTAAAAAGTAGATTAAGCCTAGAAATAAGTCATGCAGACATCTTGTTCCTTTTAAAAGATGAACTGAAAGAGTAACATAATTTGAGACTGTTTCCTGAAATTGGTAATTTCAGTCTATTCTTGACAAAATATTCTTGGAACATAGAAATTGAAATATGTTTTAGAAAATACTCTACTGCTGTTCTCCATGTTATTTCTGACATCCAAGTTTTCTAAAAATTTACTTATGAGAAAAAAGTAATTATAGTGCCAAAGGTCTTGATATCACATTGTCATTATAAAACATATTTTTATTGAAGTTGATATTAAGTGTCATTCTTTAGTAGAGCCAGCAAAGAAAATTTAACTTATAGTTGGTGACATGATTTTTTTCTATTTTAATAAATCCCTTAACTTTATTCAATTAATCCACAGTTGTTAACAGAATTTATCAACAGCAATAACAAAAACTCTGGAAGCTTCTTCTAGTTACTTTAATCAAGAAGGTTGAAGGTTATGGTTTGTGTCCAGTTGTCTCCCTAAAGCCTCATGCAGTCATTGAGTAGGGACTTCTAGACTTTGAGATTAATTCATGACCAAGGCTGGGATTACAAGTCTTAGTACTTCTGGGATATGGGTGTGAATACTAAACCAAGACTGGGGCATATAGCCTGAATGCAATTTAAGGGAGACAGACTTTCTCTGTAGCCATTATTGCTGCTATTCCTGCCTTTGCTCTCTGCTCTTTGCCACTCCCATGAAAGGTTGCTCTCTGCCCTGTGCCTGTCTGCCTTGGAGCAAGCTGCGTATGGACTGAAACCTGTATTAACTGTAAGCTAAATAAACCTTTCCTTCCCTAATTTTGAGTGTTGGGTATTTGTCCCAGCAATGAGAGAAGAGTAACTGAGACACTGAGTAAATGTAATAGGATAGTGATTCCTTTGGAAAGCCTTTAAATTCGATCTATTTGGTCTTAGCATATGAGGACTATTGTAGGTAAACAAGACTGTCATCTTTTCAGAGAAATGAAGGTAGTGTAGAAACTTTGGTATAATAAAGATGTATTTTATGTGTTTTCTTTACAGTTAGTTTTCATAACCATTTTAGGTACTCCCCATTCATTTATTGGGTCCATCCCCTGGACCCAATGAACTATGCTACTGTGTACTGATTAAGCTCCTGAAGTGCTGTCAAGTAGATCTGGATAGAACCATGTTTGTACCTCCACCTTGAGGAGGAGTCAGTTTGTGCTACTGAGTGCTACTGAAAAATTTGATTTTAATTCAAATTCCATGTTAAACATAATCATCCTGACTTTCTGTATGGAGATAATTTTGCCAGCACAAGGCATGGACCTAAAAATAATTGCTGAATTTTTCATTAATTTTTTTCTACTAGATCTTTTAAGGGATTTAGTCACCTTTTAATTGTCAAATAGTTCCCATATATTAGTCTAGTTTAGTTCCTCAGTTAATTGTACTATTTCTTCTTCTCTTTCTGTGTATTCCTGAGCCACTGTGGCATTCAGTCCTGTGAGGAAGGAAGGTCTTGGTCTTTCTCCAGTTAATAAAGCACCCATATCATCTAATGTATTTGGAAGATATTGGAAAGCCATTGGGGTGAGAGTTGTGTCCATTAGGAATGGTGGGTACCTGAGTCTATTGTGCATCCAGGTTATACCCTTGCCCAGCTCTCTTCATAAATTACTTGCCTTTCTGCAATAATTGTTGCCTACTTTTTGTTTATTTTTGTCAGAGTTGGGTATTCCCTTGCCATATAAATATTGTAGGTGCATGAATTCAGCAAAATAATCCAATATAGTCTAGTAGTCCATAATAGTAGTAGGTTGTCCATAAAACTGGCAATGTCAGAAGTTGTTGACTTCAGCCTTTTACAGCTCAGCGTAGTAATATGGCTTTACTTTTTATACCTCTTGCTTATACTTTTCTGCTGGATGATTAAGACCCAGATAATGCAAGACCTATATAATAAGAAATATTTCTTTTGTATCTGACAAGGTCAGTCAAATCCCCTCAGGAATTACCCTGAAACTCTGTACCGTAGTTTGTAGATCTTTTGCCAGTGTCAGCCATGTGGATGAGTCATGGCCATTGCTTGACCAGTTTGCTCTCTTGGAAAGCCTAAGAGAACACATTCTCTCCAGGTGACTGTCCTTATGCACATTATACATCATTGACCACTTGCTTCTATGGCCCCATAATCTCCTTGATTAGAAAATTTAGGGAATGTACA
Organism: Tympanoctomys barrerae; assembly: GCA_002564285.1. Lineage (NCBI taxonomy): Eukaryota > Metazoa > Chordata > Mammalia > Rodentia > Octodontidae > Tympanoctomys > Tympanoctomys barrerae. The sequence continues at coordinate 16,711 of NDGN011309493.1, forward strand.
TGAAGGTCCATTTTGTATCTGTATATGCAAAATAGGATATATGTATATATATATATATCCACTTCATCTTAATTTTATGAGAAGAAAGATTTGTACTAGTAGTGTTTGGGCAAGATATCATTTCTGCATCTTGTACTATGAATAACTACTATGAAGACAAAAGCATGTGATGTATTAATTATTGTAACTGTCCTACTAACCTGTTTTGAAACTCTCATTGCTCTTTATTTCTCAGTAAAGTTAATAAAAAATTGTTGCCTATCTTCATCCAATTCAATGAAAAGTTGCTCTGTGAGGTGCAGCTGTGAAGATACTTCTATATAATTAAATTCCACTTTGTTCTGCTCACAGATTACCATACTGTTTTTAAGAATTAAATGTACTTTTGTATATGAAAAGAAGTACAAATCTTTATGAGTTTTCTCAATTCTGTAACAAGTCTCTGCTACTTCTTAGCCATAACACAGCTTCATATGTGCCCTGGTATCTCTGCTTCAGCTCATCTTCTTTTTAATTTGTAAGACTGTCAAAAGCTATAATATACACACTCATACTCTTTTTCTCTTTCTCTCCTTCACGTAATGACTTTTCATCTTAAACTCATCCCAGGACACTTGTAATAGCATCAATATGAAGCTAAACATTCTCACCATTGCCTGTAGTCCTTAGTGCATTTTTCAAATCCTTTATCATTTTCTCAGTATTACTTATCTTCTTCTGTTGGTCATGCTCTTATTTTGATTTACTCTTAAGGCTTGCTGAAGTTTCTCAATATGTTTATCGTTCCTTTCTATGACATCTTGCTTTTGCTGGCACCTTTGAGAGGTCTCCTGGATATCTGTTGTCTTTTGCTTGCTTTGAGCCTCCAAATCAAAGCATTGCCTTTCAAATTCCTTAATTTGATATGTAGGAGAGATCTGCCCTTTGAATTTTTTCACCTCATCTTTTACATGATCATGACCTAGTTTTACTTATTCATATTCCTGATGTACATTTTCATCTTGCATCCATGACCTTTTGGGGCCAAGCATCTCAATTAAATGTAAATCCTGCTTACATTCATAGAGCCACTCTTAAATCATGCTGATGTCTTTCATTCCTCTGAACCATTTTCTCTAAATAATCAGTTTTTTTTTCTTTCCTTAGGTCTCTAGTTGTCTTTCCTTTTCCCTGGCATTGTTGAGTTCACAGTCATAAGTGTGCATTTCTGGATGATCCATGGACTTCTCAGTAGCTCCAAGGAGTTCAGTCTGGCTGAGTTTTTCAAATTCTCCAACACTGTCTGACGTAGAATCTCACAAGGATTTCCCATTTGAATATTTAGGGCTGCAACTTGTGGGGACACGATTTTCTAATGTTCTTGATTTCCACATGCTAACACTACTTAGGAAATATTGAAGATCTAGATCCTACATCTTCCTGTTTCCTTAAAAATTTTTAAAATTTCCATATACATTTACAAAAATCTAAGATTGTATCAAATAATGTGTTTGGTTTCTGTTGTGCTTGAGGGAAAAAATGGAAATAAAATGTTATCTTTTTCACAAGAAATTGTATCAAGAATCCTCACATAACATATCAAATTAAAAAGCTTCAACACAACAAAGGAAACGATAAAGTGAAATCAACCTATGGTTTGGAAATTTTTTTTCAAATTACTCCTGTCAAAGGATTAGTATTTAGACTTTATAAAGAACTCCGAAAAAAAACAAAACAGAACTCCCAAAATACAAAACACAGTTACAAAAGGGGCACCTGAAATGCATACACCGTTGTCAGAAGTATAAAATAATCAATAAATACATGAGAAAATGCTCACCATCCCTGACCATGAGAGAATTTCAAATTAAATCACTGAAATTTCATGCTACTCCACAAAGATTGATGTTCCTCAATATGTCAAACAGTAACAAATTCTGGTGAAGATTTGGGGGGAAAAGGCAGCCTTCTACATTGTTGCTAGAAATGTAAACTTCAAAAGCATTATGGAAATCATTATGAAGTTTTAAAGCAAAATGAACAAATAAACAAACAAATACAGGGCTGGAGAGATAGCTCAGCTGACTAAGCACCTGCTCAGACAAGCTCAGGAACTGGGGTTGGATCCCTGACATGTGTGCTAAGCTGGCCACCAAGACCAGGTACGATGCTGCGTGCTTGTAGTCCCAGCGCGTGGGAGGCTAAAGGAGGAGGATCAGAATGAGTCTGAGCTGTGTAGTGAGACCCTTTACCAAATACAGAAACAAATCAAAATAAGAAAGCAAAAGTAGACATTCCATCCCCTCAGGTATTCCTTTTCTAGGTATCTTCCCGAAAGAGGTAGATACCATGCTACCATGACACATTATATACCCATATTTATAGTCACACAACTCATAATAGTAATATATCAGGAACAGCTTATTTAACATGAGATGAATGAATGAACAAATGGTGCTACATATACATGGTGGAGTACTATTGTGTTGCAAAGAGATACATTTAAGTCCTTTTTAGGAAAAAGAGTGCACCTTGAATCCATGATTTTAAGTGAAATAAATCAGACACACAAGCTTGAATTTTATGCAAAATCTCTTATTCGAGAAACCCAAAGTCTAAATAACGAAAATAATGATAATAGACAAGCAAAAGATAGACAATAAGAGGCAGGCAGACAGATCTTTGTCAGATGGGAAGGGACTCTAGACCTGGAGTTAGAAGAAAGAGAATAAAATGGAGTAAGATATGTTAGTTACAAGTAACAACTCCCTAAGCTATGAATATAAACATTATGGACTACAAATTCCTACTCAAAAATGAAAAACATATTTTAAAAGACAACATTTAACAGTTGTTTGCTATTTAAATTTGCTGTAGGACATGTTTGCAGTATATGTCAATTTAAATGAACAGGCATGTACATTCAGAACTCATTTGCAGTGCACATTCATCATGGCGAATTTGATTATATACCCAATGCATCTTAATTTCTTTGATCCTTCCTGACCATTGGATCCTCTATCTCTTTTTTCCCTAATCATTTACAAAAGATCTAGTTCCATTATTCTTCATTATTTTTGCTTTAAATCCCTTGCACCATCCTTTTGCCCTCTCCTCAACCTCTTATTCTGCTTACCATTTGAAGTCTTTCTGTCTCTTAATATTTGTCCTTCATTTGGCTCTTACACAAGAGAAAGAAGATGACATTTAAACTTTCACACTTGATTTATTCACTTAAAGAGTATTGTCTCAAGATAGATCTATTTATATAAAAATGCCTCAAATTTATCCTTATCTTTGGCTAAGTAGTACCCCACTGGATGTAAATAGCACATTTTTTACCCATTTATCTGGTTATTATTTTTTTTTTTTGTGTGTGTGTGTGTGTTTGTTTTTTTAGCAGGCTCAGCCCACCCTAGGAATGGGCTGGCACAACATGTGGTACCTGGGATCCAATTGCAGTCCCTGCACTTCCCTAAGATTTCCTAAGCCATTACTTTAGATTGCAGAGCTATCTCCCCAATCCCCATTCATCTGTTGATACAGGCATAAGAGTTGTCTCCAAGATATAACTATTATAAATAGTGCAGCTATAAACACAAATATGCATATATCTTTTAGTATGTCTTTAACTCCTTGAGAAAGATGCCTAGAAGATGGGTATATATATATGGGTCAAATGGAGCTTCTAGTTTTAGAGTTTTGAGGAATCTCCATGCTAATTTCCATAGTGGTTGTACCCATTAATACTGCCACCAAAAATAGAGAACTATCCCTGGTGCCACATGCTGCACCAGCCCTGCCCCCAGGGCATGCAGAGCAGGCCACTGAGACCTGCAGTGGTGGCACATGCATGTAGTTCCATGACTGGGAAGGCTGAAACAGGAGGACCACTAGAATCTGAGCTGCCTAGTAAGACCTTGTGCCAAATACATAAACATTTTAAAAAATTAAAGAGAGGGCTGACCAAATAGCTCAGCTGATTAAAGCACCTGTAAACAAGGGAAGGGACTCAGGGTTCCATATCTGGGTCTGCCCTATCAGCCCCACCCCCGGTGCACACTGAAACAATGATTGAGACTGGGCGTGGTGACGTGCACCCATAATCCCAGCTCTTGTGAAGCTATAAACAGGCGGATCACTATAAGTATGATCTAGTAGTGACACCTTGAACACCCTGTAGACCCTTCCCTAAAATGAAAAAAAAAAAAAAATGGAGAATGGATTTCGTTTTCTCATAAGTAGTCTGTCTTCCTAGCATTTGTTATTCCTTTATTTCATGGTAATGGCCATCCTTTCTAGTATAAGAAGGAATCTCAATTTTTAAAAAAATTATACGTCTCAAAAACATTTCAAGTATTTGTTGGTTATTTATACTTCATTTGAGAAGTATCTATTCATTTCCAATAGCATATTTACTTGTGTCTTTATATTTGGGGCATCTAATCTTTCTTTTTTCTTTTTTCTTTTTTCTTGATGCTCTAGATGGTAGTCTTCTGTCTAAAAAGCAGCTGGACATTTTTTTTTTCCATTTTTCACAATTCTTCTTCACTCTTGGTAGTTTTTTTGTGGTTAACCAGTAACACTCTATTTTTCCATTATTTTGTTTCGAAGAAGAAAGCTCTATTCATAGAACCAAGATATTTTTACATATAATCATTACATATGGTCATACAATCATTGACTGTCATCAAAATGAAGAGAATAATAAAGAATTTGTTATGGTAAGGAGAAGTAGGCAGGGGAGGGGCAAGAAAGCAAGGGAAAGGGAAAGGCAATTTATTGCATGAATTACTTTTTGTTGAGTCCAGTGAGACTAGTCCTGAATTTATTTTTCCTCTGGTAAAGATGGAGATTAAGATGTAATTGGTAGTTTCCTTTGATGTGCAGAAGGTCTATTTATTTGCTGTTGAAAAGCAAGCATTTGTCGATTCTTGGTATTATTTCTTGTGCAACTCAGGATTTTTTTCAGAAAGCCTTTGCCTATACCTATGTCTTTAAGACTTTTGTCTATTCTATCTTCCAGCAGCTATAGTCTTTCTGTTTTAATATTTAGATCTTTGATCTAGTTCTAGTTTGGTTTAAGTCAGGGTAAGAGATACATGTTTAAGTTCAATATCTGGTATATGAAAAGCAAGTTTTCCCAGCAACTTTTGTTCAAGAGACTGTCTTCCCACAGTGAAGCTGTTTGGTCTTATTGTCAAAGACATGGTAGTTAAGTACATCTTCTATTCTGTTCCATTGATCCATGAGTCTGTTTTTTTCCCTTCAATGTTATGCTGTTTTCATCACTGTGGACATAACTTGAACTCAGGGATTGTAATGTCCCCTGCCCTGCACATGTTGCCCCGATTACCTCTTTCTTCTGTAGGTCTCTTCTAGTTCTATGTGAATTTGAGAACTGTTTTCCTAGGTCTGTGAAGAACTCTGTTGGTATCTTGATTAGGATTGCATTAAATTTCTATAAAAATTTTGAAAGTGTTTCCATTTCCATTATATTGTATCAGCCAATCCAGAAACAGGAGATATCTTTATTTTTATTTTATTTGTACAGGGTCTACAGGGTCTCACTACATAGATCAGACTCAGTGATCCTCCTGTTTTTAGCTTCCAAAGCACTGGGATTACAGGTATGTGTCACCACTCCCAGTCCCAGTCACTGTCTCAGCATGCACTGGGGGTGGGGCTGGCACAGTATGTGATGCTGGGGATTAAACCCCGGTCCCTGTGCCTACTTAAGCAGGTGCTTCAGTTCACTGAGCTATCTGGCTAGCCCTTTCTTCAAATTTTTAAATATCCTTTGCCAGATTACTATAACTTCCATTGTAGAGGGTTTTCAATTCCTTGTATAGGTTAATTGCTAAATATTTAATTTTCCTGATGCTCTTGTACACAGTGTTATTTCCTCAATTTCTCTCTGAGTTTGTTACTATGTAGAACATTTGATTTTTGAGTGTTGACTTTGTGTCCTGTGCTTTAGAATTTGGTTATTGATTCTAAGTCTTTTTCCTTTCTGTAGTTTTTGGGGTAATCTAGATAGAGGATCATGACATCAGGAAATCATAATAACTTTTTTCTTTTCTGGATATATGCCTTTTATTTCTTTATCTTTTCAAATTAATCTGTCTAACATTTCAGGGATGATTTGAAAAGGAGTATTAGTAATGAGGATTCTTTTTCTGATTTTAGAAAGCTTTTAGTTTTTGTCCATTTAGTATGATCTTGATTGTGAGTTTGTCATTAATGGCTTTCATTGATTTAGATAAGGATCTGCTCTTCCAATTTTCTTTTGTTTTGGTAGCCATTTCAGGGCAATTTGAAGAAAAAAGATTAGGGTATTTTCCAGTGTGAATACAATTTCTCCAGACTCTTAATTTCATTATTGCTCATTCGTATAATTAAAAGATTTTGTATTAGTAATAGAGATAATTCTTTTAGAATCAATATTGAATTTTTAATTCTTCAATATTAATATGTAGGTCACAGATGCAGAATTATCTGAAGATCTCTAGGAAAACAAGAATTAAATTATTGAGAAGCTAGTTAACAGAGTGTATAGTACAATCTTCAAGAAAGTATAATAAAATTTAGAACCCAGTAAGACTGTAGACAAGTGATGATGATAATAATAATAATCTCAAATTATATTACTCATTAGCTATGTATAGCTATTTATCCTTAAATTTAAATATAATTTAAAACTCAGTTCCTAAATGTAACTCCTCTTCCACTAGAGAAAATATCAATTGTTGTAGAGTTATATTCTGACGATGAAGTCAGAAACACACTGAGTATCTCTTTCAAAGCAGATATTCTATTAGACAATCTGACTTAGATTATTTCAGTATAACAATGCTTATAAGGATTATTTCCATAATTTTATTGAGAAACAAATAGCAATGAGACAGTTTCAAACAAAATTGGTAGGAC
>NDGN011309503.1:0-28304 GCA_002564285.1 Tympanoctomys barrerae
TTTTTATTGTTATATTCATTTATGTTTGTAAATAATTTATTTTCCATTTGCAATCTATTAAAATGTTTTTTAAAATCCTGACTTTATTTTATGCCAAGTACATGGGCCTGGTAGTAGACTGGGGAGGGATTTTCATCGTGATGTCATTGGCATTTGGGGCTGGGTAATTTTCAGCTATGGGAGACAGTCCGTGGCAGTGCATGGTGTTTAGTAAGATGCTAGGCACCGCGTGCACCCTGCCCCCTTAACAGTAGTCATGATCAGAACCAACTCCAGGTGTGGAGGCACTGTGGGTGTCAGTGGAATTTTGCCTAATTTTTTCTTGTGTTACTTCAAGCATGAAGAATCAAATGCAGAAGAATAATGTCTTTTTTTTAAAAAAAAATATTTTAGAGAGGCAAAAAACCCCAATAAAAATGATACAGAATTTCAGAACAAGATGATAGGAAATCGACAATGTTCATTATATTGCCTATTGTTATTTTCAAAGCAATTGCTCAGGTTAGCAGACCCAAGCATGCAAAACTGACCCAGCAATATCAGCACTACCTGTTCCACTCAATGAACTCATAGAATTTAGTAGTACAATTATCTTAGCTATCTTGTGTATGTATTCGTATCCTTTTTTCCTTCTTTGTTTCATGTTTCCACCCCTTCCAGTTGTTCTTTCCCTCTGAGCAGTTTTGAAGAATGCCTTTTTGATTCAATTGAAAGAAGAAGAAAGCCCAAGCTCAGACATCTTAAGGAATAAAACAGACTTCCCACATTTATGAGAAAGAAGTCAGGGCCCAGTGGTGGGAGGCTCGCAAGATTCAGTAGGGAAGGAGAGCTGAATCCGGCAGATTGGCTGGCTCTGGGAGCCCAGCAAGTGCCCCAGCAATGGTCTCCCAAGTGGCTGCCTTGGAAATGGGTCTCCTAACGCTGATGTCACTGGTCACAGGTGGAGCACACCTGTGCTGTGAGACTTTAAAAATATGGCAGGTATTAATGACGTGGACCTTTTGAGTAGCTGCTCAAGAAAAGATAGCTTTGTGCTGGAAGGTTGTTCTCACTTGGACCAGTGACTTGGGGCCTATACTTAAATATCTTCTTTGACCTGAGCTCAATCTGAAAATTATTGAGTGCCTGAAATGATCAGAATGAAGCACTTTGTTTTCATTTATATGTTTAAAGTACTTTTATTTTTGTCTTTTTAGTGCTTTAGGTCCATTTTATCCTTTTTTCTTTTCTCTTCCTTCCTTTCTCCCTCCCTCCACTGGAATTCCTCTTTCTTTTGAACCATTTATTCCTATTTCACAAAACCTATTATAAATACCTTGGTCTTTATTTACTCTTTTAGTTTTTCACAGGAAAGAAATGATGTGATATTTATGCATGTGTGTCCAATTTATTTCAAATAAGAGGATGGTCACAAGGTACATCTATTTACTTAGAGTGGTTTCAAATTTATCCTTTTTTATGGCTAAGTAGAACTCCATTGGATAAAAAACACAATAATTTTTTATTTATCCCTGATGGGCATTTGGGTTTTTCCCCAAGATTTATCTATTAAAAATTGTGCTGCTATAAATGTTGGTGTTCATGTATCTGTGGTATGATGGTGTTCATGTTTCTGGGGAGATAACCAGCAGGGAAATAACTGGGCCAAATGGGGCTGTACTCTTACTCTTTTGCAGAACCTCCACACTGATTTCCACAGTGGTTGCACCAGTCTGCACTCCCACCAATACTGGGAAAAGGTTCCTTTTCCCCCACAGCCCTGCCAGCACTTGTTATTAGTTGATTTCTTGATAATTACAGTTCTTTTGGAAATAGGATGGAATCTCAGTGTTGTTTTAATTTTCATATCTCAATGTTTTCTTGGCATGTTGGTTGAAATCAAGTGTAATTTGCATCTCCGGAACGATCAGTGAACATTGTTTTCACATATTTGCTTGGTGTTTGTATTTCCTCTTTGAGAAATGTCTATTCATTTCAGACACCCATCTTTGGACTGGGGCTTTAATTTTTTTGAGGGGGCCTGATTGTATTCAAACTTGTGTGGAGAAGGCTCAGCCTTTCCCCACTTCTGTTTCTGGGAGGCTAATGACATTGGGGAGCCTATGACCCTGAGCTAGGGGGCTCTGGGACAGTGAACTGACCTCAGGAAGACTGCCCACCACCTTGGGGTCTTGGCCCTGCAGAACTGGGGATGCAAATGTGGCTGTGGGTCTAAACCCAGACTCAACTGAAACACACTGGGCTTAAGTCTAACACAGTTTCCATCTCTCTGGGTGGCTGTGCAGGTCCCTTCATCCCTAGGTCTCAGTGTTCTTATCCATGTAATGGGGATGATAACGACAAAGATGATGACTCCTGTGTTCTGAACTTAGTTACATGCAATGATTAATAAATTGATGCTCCTGGTATAGTTTAAATTTCACTAGCTATTATAGCTACATTCAGACTTGTGTAAAAACTTTCTATAAATCAAGGCAGGAGCAGAAGGAAATGTTACAGAACACAAGAAGCCATTTGTCACATTCTGATGATCTTAGTTCTATTTTAAGAATTCAGTTGAGTCTCTGCCAGGGTCCTTGCTGTGGAGAGGCAGCCCAGATGCTCCAAAGAATCCTGTGTGTTTGGTAAAGCGGCTCTCTCTAGAGCCCTCAGAAATGGACAGAATTTCTGAGCTACAGATTTAGAAGTTAAGAGCCTCAGATACCATTACACACCATCCACCCCTGGGATTTGCCAGGGTTTAAACCTTTCTGCAAGGAGCTCACAGGGCTCTTGCTACATCAGAGAAACTGAGGCAAAGGGGTGAGAGGTGTCAATCCAGGGGAGGAAAGCCTTATGCACTTCCAGGCCACGTCAGAGGCTCAGCACAGGCTGAGACCTGTGACATCAGTGATGATTTGGACCCAGAAACTTGCCTCTTACGACTTCCCATGTGTGATATTTCTACAGGGTGGACTGACTCTCACCAGAACACTTGTGCAAGTAGCAAATGCTCCCAAGGATTGACATCCTTCATCAAGTCTCTTTGGGAAGGAGAAGCAGCCCTCTCCATTTCTCCTAGAGCCCTGACATGTACAAACCACCTCCCTCAAGGCAAAGGCACTGAGCTTTGAAAAAGAGTGCTCAGTTGATTTCTTTTCCTCTCATGTCCCCCTTTCAATCATGTTTTATGCTTAAACACTTGTCAGGGAGACCTGAGATATTCCTCGTAAAGCTCTAGGTGCTCCCTGGCACCTGTCACGTGTCCTAGAGCCTCCACACGCTTCTGCATCTCTGCATCCTGTGTACCGCTGCAAAATGCTCCTGAAATAAGTGTGAATAAGATAATTATCTACTTCCATTGGTACAAAAGCTTGCTGGCAGATGGAGTCAGAAAGACAGTGTGCTTAAGCTCAGTCATAACTTTTTAAATACAGTTTTTTCCTGTTTGACTGGAACAATAAATACTTCCCACTTTTCAGATAAGTGTTATCAAGAAGATATTAATTGAGATGAGAATGTCTTAACATTGCTTTCCTGAAAAGAGCCTCTTCAAGCAAAAATCCTTTCAAGAGAAGAAGAGGAAGTGTTTCACACCTATAATCCCAGCACTTAAGAAGCCAAGGCAAGAGGATTTGCAAATTTGAGGCCAGCCTGGGATATAAAATATTTAATTGAAGGCTAGTCTGGATTACATAGTGAGACCCTAATCTCAGCCAAACCAAAGTGCACACTCCAATCAGGAGTGTAACTGCACTCTTGAGATGTCAGGCGTGACGACATGGCCAGGTGCTCAGAGATAGTATGAGACAACGTTTTGTGGAGATGAGGCTTCTCCGCATAGCATGGCTCCTTCTTAGGTCAGGATGGCATTGCTGTCACCTTTCTAATGTGCCTCAGCAGAGACTGTCAGCTTGCTGGTGGCCTGCCTATTCAATTGGCTATGGAATTAAAAATTCATGCAAGTTCTGTCTTTTGAACTTTTAGTCCTTTGCTAAAAGGACTGCATCATTCTTTGGAATCTTTCTCCTTTCATCTCTAAATATGCTCTGTATGGCAGAACCTCATGGTATCCAGCTGAATCCAATCCAGTTCCTCTTATTGAAGATGAGAACACCAAGCCCAGACCCAGGCAAGTGTCTGGACCATAGCAGAGTGTGGTGAGCATTTGCGGCCAATCTGTGGGTGGTGACACAGGTGGCATCTTTACAGCGTGCACAGAGCTGAGCTGGAAGAACACTGTGAGTGGTCAAGCAGAGGAAAGGCTGCGGAGCGGAGGAGCTGGCATACTCCACCTTCAAAGCAGCGTGGGATGGTGTGCCTCTGTAGCTGGTGTACCTGTGCCTCACAGCGGTGTAGCTATGAAGCAAGCTCCAAGGCTCTAGATTTGGGCTGCATTTCTCATTTATCCTGCCCCTAGGGATGTGATGCTGGGCACATCGTAGAGCACCCCTTACGCACAGATCTCTGCAAGGCAGGAAGCACTAGCAACGCTTAGCAGAGCCCAGTGAGACTCTATGTCATGCAATGGGTGGGAGTCACTTATGAAAGTGCCAGTGGTTCAGGAGGAAGTCACATTGTATGCATTCATCGGCATTAGTGGAAAACTTAATTGCATTGTCCTCCCTGCCAGCAAAACCCCCAGAAAACCTAGTGACCTTGTACAGTACAAGACCTGACAAAGATGACTCGGGAGAGCACGGGCAGCTCCCACCTGGATCACAGGCATGTGGGCGTGTGCGCACACGTGTGCAGGGATGCCTGCAGAGCAGCTAGTGAAGGGCTGTCTCCATCATCTGGTGGGAAAACATGTAGTATGTGCTTTGCAATAAACATGCTTATGCATATTTAATCTTCCTTTTTTTCTGGTTAAATACTGAGTCTAGCTCTTAGATGAGCAGGGAGGGCTAGAATAGGGACTCTGTCTCTGTCACCCTGCACTAAACCATCTTCCTCTGAGACATACAGGAAGAAGGAGAGAGGAGGCACAGGTCTGCAGTGCCAGGAGGTGAGGGAACCTCAAGGGACATGATGGAGGTGCCCACATCTTCTCAGGAAGTAAGCGAAAGCTATAGACTCAGAATCAGTACAAGAGCCTGGATAGCCAGGAGGGAGTGAGAGGACAGTGTGGGATTTGGATTGTAACTGGGAGACAACGGAGAGGGACTTAAGAGGAGCCAGAGAGTGGACAGTGTCAGCCAGAACTGACTTTAGAATATCTTCAGTGGCCTCTTTAAAAAAAAAAAATCATTCGTTCATTCATTCACTCATTCATTCATTCATTTGTTCATTCATTTCCTGGCCTACCTCCACCTCTCCTGAGAAAAGCCCTTTCCCAACTGTGCTTCAGTGACTTTTCCAGCTGAATGGGTGAAAGGCACCTGGGGGCTGAGACCTGCGAGCAGGGACAGGCCACTCCTGATCAGCCCTGATGTAAGGTACAGGGGAGCCCAGGGCACAGCCCAGAGGCCCAGAGAACCTTGGCCTAGACAGGTGCACTCTGCAGGTGCGCCTCACCCGTGGCCTTGGCTCTCTCCTCCGGGCAGAGGGAGTAGGAGGAGACACTGGTGTCAGCCGCTGTAGGTGCTCATTCATGTCTCCTTATTTAGCTTACTCAAGAAGTACTTATTCATTTTGACCAACTGCAAACTGCTCTCTACCAATCTTCTCAGCCTCATCTCCAGCTACACTGTGGATTGGATGCTTCTGTCACATTTTCCTGGCTACACAACAGGTCCAGGAGCTGCAGCGACTTGGACAAGCTGGCACAGGGCGTCAGAGCTGATTTGACCTGCAGATGCCAGCTAGTCCCTTGGGCCTGTGCCTTGTTTGTGATGCTGTGACAACCTGCTGTCTTTCCTCTGCCCACCTGCTGGGACTGATGGGCCTGCACAGGTTGATTCTCCTGGAGGTCGAGTGCCACAGCGCGAATCCTACAGGACAGCTGGGACCAAACAGGTATTTTTGTGACCTTTGCCTCTATTTGTCAGTTTTGTCTCATGGCCAAAAAATTTTCACATTCTGAGTCCCATGGGGACCTCCCAGGCTCAGATCAGAGTCATTTCCAACTGAAAATCATTCCAGCATTTACTTATGGCTCGGGCCGCATGTGGGCCTTTAGGTGGGCTCGAGTATGGAGCATGTGATTTTGATTCAAAAGTGAGTTTATTCCCCACGCCTGAAAAATCAGGAATTAAGAAACTCAGGCAAGTCTGAACAAGACAAATGGCCTTTAATTCTTTTCTAGGTCCTTTACATTTTTCCTTTGCTGAATTTAGCATCACCATAAGAACGCCTGGAATCTAAGCTTTGCCTTCCACTGGGATGTGGGACTCTGAATTACTGAACTACAGCGAATGTGGACTGACTCTATGAGATGCATCCGAACTGTGATTGTGTGACTGGCCGAATGGGACAAGAAGAAAACAGAAGGGAGGCAGAGGCCGTAAGTGCGGAGAGAGGCAGGGCAGGAGGAGGGGGGCGGCTCAGCCTCCTTGCTGCATGCCTTTCCCCATTACGCTAAGCTTCAGAGTGATCTTTTTCATTTTTCCTTTTCTATTTTTTGGTAGATGGATTGAACCCATGGCCTTGGGCACGGAGAGCAATCTATGAACTGATGACGGTCATGTATGTTCCTCCCCTGCTCTCCTGTCCCTCCTGGCAAAAATCCTGACGTCCACAGGTGACAAGCAAGGCTCTGCCAACCTGACACCCCACCTGCTCACCTGCTCACCCCCTGGGATGCTGTCCTTCCTGCACTACAGAGGAAGGGCCCCGCCCAGAAGCAGCCATGCCCACGTACCGCAGGCTCGCCGCTCCCGCACCTGCCCAGCCAGCTAGCCTTCATTTCAGGCATGCGCCTTCCGAGTCTTACTGACTCAGATTCAGCCTTCTTCCTCCACTAAATCTACACCAAACATCGTGTCCTCAGCAAAGGCTTCACTCACTATGCCCTTCTTCTTGTCTCTAATTTTCTGTTTCCCCACCAGGCTGTGGACTAGAAAGCCACTTCCTATATATTATGTGCATTTATATGTTACCAGCCATGGTATCATTTATCAGCTTTTTTTTTTTTTTTTTTCTGTTTCGTTTCAAACCCCCACCATATGCCTTGTAGTGAAGCTTTCTACCACTGAGCTATGCCCCAGGAGCCGTAGTGTCTAGAACAGCAAAGATGTCCATCAACTATGGAAAAGTAGGCAATGTGGAGGCAGGACAGAAGGAAAGGAAAGATAGAGGAAGGAAAAAAGAAGAAAGGGAAGAAGAGAGGAGGAAATGTAGAGAGGACAAATGAGTGAGAATCAGTTTTTCCCAAGACTCGGCCTCTGCGTCAGACGGTCTGCCGGTGCACTAGTTCTAGCGTCTTCTTCAGTCCCCAAAGCCCTGCACGATGTCTGTTGCTGCTTCGTCTGGGATGGTGAACCCACTGCCCTATAGATGGAGCACTTTGCTGCGGTCAGCTGGGCGGGTACATACCCGGGCTCGTGCGCAGGCATGGGCTAGCCCCTCCAGTCCGCTGACCTTTCACGGGCCTGCTCCATCTCTGCGGATCAGAAGCTCTTCCCCCACTGGACCTGCTAGCACTGTCACTTGACCACTTAGAGAGGGAATCAAAAGGTTAGAAATGTAGATTTTGCTTTCCTCTTATCCATTCACAATAATGATGATGCCTGGCACTAACTGAGAGCCGTGGTACCTCACTGTATCTGTCCACTTACCATTGCGATGCTCCTGTGAAAATGTTTCTGGGAGGAGATCAGCATTTAGTTAGTGGGCTTTGGGTAAAACAGAGGATCCTCCATGACCCACGTGGCTTCGCCCAGGAAGAGGAAAGTCTGAATAGAAGAAAGATTCATCCCGCCTACACCTCGAGGAATCCCACCAGTGGCTGCCTTTGGGCTCAAGGGCAACTGCTCCTGGGTCTCCAGGGTGCCACCAACCCCATAGATTCTTGATTTATTCTTCCACAATCTGCACTTATGGGACTTAGTTCTTTAAACTGTACCTCCCTTTCTTTGTGTGTGTGTGTGGGGGGGCATGTGTACAGGTGTGTGTATCCAATTTGCTTCCCAAATCACCCTCCCTGGATACCGAATCAGTTGATGGTCAGGTTTCTTCCATAAAATAGCATAGCGTCTGCCAAGAACCTATACATACTTCCACAAAACTACATGGCAAATACTCCCAACCCTCCATGCCTCTCCTTAAGACCACTGCACACAGGAAGCGACACAGCGCATCAGCCAGGTGTCCTTTGCTGTGACTAAATACTTGGTGTGGGCAGTTTAAAGAGGAAAGGTTTACTCTGACTCATGGCCTCAGTGGTCTCAGTCCATGAAGGGCAGGGGCCTCTGTTCTACACCTTGGCAGGACAGGATCATAAGTGCAGATGGGGACACGAGGAAGGCTTCTCACCTCACAGCAGCCAGGAAGCAGAGAGAAAGGGAGAGGGCCAGAAAGGCAGTGGCCAGAGAGAAGACCAGGCCAGCACTGAGCACTGGGTCCTGCTCCTGCTGGGAGGCCTCACCTTGAAGCGGTGAAGAATCCCATCTCATCACTAATTCAGCTGATGAAGCTAGCACACCCACGACGCAGCCACCTTCCCAGCAAATAGCAGCAAAGCCTTAAGCACCTGAGCTTGGGGACATTGCAAGCCAGAACACAGTGTAGAGTGTGCACCAAGCCCCAGAACAATGCTTCCCACGTGGTGCACACACGGCCGACACAACCTGTAGTCATTTTGTACTATAGTTGCCTTTGAGACAACTCACTGGTTCTCGGTAGGAATTGGAGTGGAATACAGGGGCATGGTTCTCCTTTCCAAGGTTGTTTGGCTGTTGCCATCAGTGAGTGAAGAATGCTAGGGACATTCTGTGAGCTCAGGGCACTGATGTGGACAGGCATCTCAAAGGCACGAAAAAAGCCCCACAACACAGAGGTATCTAGCCCACAACTGCAATAGCACTGGGATTGCAAAGCCTGCAGTCATGCGACAACTTGGACACCATCACTTCCAGCCTCCGGGTGAGTACAGACACACCGAGGAGCACTGGTAAGTGCATGTGTTCAGTAGCACAAACACACTCTGTATGAAAATACAGGCCTAGCGAGGCTGCTACTGTGGCCCCCAGGACCACATGAGGGAGCTCTCTGTATCTTCCTGTGGTTGGACTGGGAAAACACAAAGCCCCCAGAACAACGCTCCTGTGTAACTTCTGGCCACTGTTTTTGCCTTGCAGTTGGAAGTGGATTCGCAGACAATACTATAAGTAGGTGAAGCCTACATAGCACCGAATCCCCTCAGACGAACCAGACAGATCATTGTTTATTGAAGGAGTGGAAATCTATATGAATTAGAGTGCAGCTCAAAGCTGGTTTGAAGCTTTGCACAAATATACAATGGGGTTTATTATTATTTTTCCAATCACAGCATGGTGCGCACAGTGCCTCTGCCAGCAGCTTCTCATTTCTCTTTTTATTCTATGAATATTTCTAAACTGTCACTGTCACTCTGAAAATGTCAGCTAGTTAGGAAATTTATGGAGATAAAAACTAGAACTTCTCACACCAGTTCACTCAATTCAAACTAACCAGCCAACCATGCAAGTAAATAAAACTCAAACTAGGACACAAAATAAAACTGAATAATTTTTAGCACGATCAAAGAGGTTGAGTTTCCTGTGAAGGCTGGGTTGGCTCTGCTATAAATGGGTCATGCGATTTCTTCCCAGGGCTGAGCATTAGTGCCCATGAAGTACGCATGCTGCAACCGCCATGCAAACCATGAGGAAGGGGCCCGAAGAGAAGAGGGCTTGTGCAGAGTTCACCATCTGAGATTGGAAGGCCCGCCTTCTGGTGATGCTGCTTACCAGAGCTGGCAGGCTTCTATGAACCAAAGCAAAAAGTGAGCTCTGCTGTGCTGAGAAGCTCTATAAGATCTGCCCTCCGAAGACCAGGGCTCATGGCATTACAGACCTGGACTGCCTAAGAAGAAGAGGAAAAATAATTGCTGTGGATATAGCTCAGCAGCAGAGACCTTGCCTGTCATCCACACAGTCCTGAGTGCCATCTTGAGTATCATAAACAAACAGCCAAGCAAACAGAGTTGGGACAATGAAATCACAGGACACCAGAGGCCAGCTGGAGTTCGAACTTCCAGAAGGAAGTGGATGTGTTCACTTGGGAGAGAGAAAGATGGGAACTGTTGTCAGGGCAGCCTCACCTGCAGGCCTACGGAGATGACCAACAGAGCATGGTGTCCCCTGAGACAGCTAGAGGCCACCAGCGAGTACCGGCCTGATGCTTGCAAGCACGAGGTCAGCAAGGCCTTGTCTCTGCTGCACTCCTGTTCTGGGTCCCAAACTCCGCCCTCCAGCTGAAGGCGAGATGGGGTTTTGCATGCAGAGAAGAATCCTGAGCTCCACGCGAATACGCGCACCTGGGAGTCCCCAGTCTCAAAGGGAAGCAGCGGTATTTGTTGGGTCACTTCATATTGAGAAAGATGAATTCACAGGCCTTTGCATAAATGCTAGGCACAGATCGAAGTCCATGCCTGGATCCAGGGATGAGAGAGATGATGAGAGGTCCATCCTCTTCCAGTGGGAGCAACGTGAACACACGTGACAGGTGGGATTGGCCCTTCCGCCCCGTGGAGCCATCCACCTCATGAAGTTGTTGGCAAAGTGCTGTGCAAGTTCCCAGTTTGGTTTTTCCATAGTTAGTCAAATTGTTCTCACTTACCGAGAGGGAGATATTTAAAAATTCCAAGTAGATTGTGGATTTATTCAAACCCCCTTCTAGGTAGACACCTATAAGCTTGGGTATAGTACTTTTTCAAGTGCTGTTATCACGTCCATTTGTGTGTGGTAGGATCAAAATATACAGTGAATGTTTAAATCTTTAAAAAGTATAGCTAAGAGCATGTGGTGATTAATCCCCACAAGGTATTTCCATTATCTTCAAACACACTTTTCCAGGGTTCCCACGACTCTCAGAAGTCGCTCCGGAAGCGCTCTTGTGAGCATCTCTCACCGTGCTGCTGGGGCTGCCTTGGCACCCTGAATCGATTCGAAATGTTTACTTTCCGCTGTTGCTTTGACTTTGGGAAAGTGCTAGAGGTCACATGGTGCCAGGTATGAATAGGATAGGTGAAGAAGGGCTGGCATATTTTTTACAAATCTCCTTTCCATTGGATGGCACTGGATGGGACAAGACGCTGTATATATATTTTAAAGTCATGCCTTGCAAAGGCACAGCAAAGGTCCTCACAAACTGCCTTAGAGCAAGCACATAAATGGAACCAAAGCTAGAAAGAGTATTCTGAGACATCCAAGGTAACATATCTTCTACTATAATAGGCTTCTTAAAATTTGAACATTTATTGTACAATTAAATCATATCTCATACTTACTTTATATTTATCGCATATATGGACAGTGTCATTATTACAAGGTGTCCCCATGTTCTCTGGAGAGCTTTGTAACTCAATATCTGCTTTTTCTGATATAAACATAGGTGTCGTGCTACCCTGCAACCCTGTGTAGATGGCGCACCTTTTTCTACTTTTTTCCTCCAGCCTATTTGTGTCCTTATATTTAAAGTAGGTATGTTATCTGTGTGATGCAGTTTGAGTCTTGCTTTTCTCCCTATCTCCAAAATCCTCTTTTGGATGCAGTGTTTAGTTTGTTTCTTTACAGCTGAATGTATTACCTTTGGCCAGACACTTTGCTACCTTTTTCTAAATTGTGTGCTCCACTATCGCACCTCCCTACGCATCTGTGCTCAGCCCCGATGCACCAGAACCGCTACACAAGGTGTGGTGTGAAGAAGGCAGACTGAGGCACCTCGCCCGGTGTTGTAGACAGGGCGAGGCAGAGTCAGGACCTACTCGCCCAGAGTGAGGCTGCAGCGCACACGTCTTGCTCCTGGCTGCCTCTCATTTGAGTTCTGTCACGTGATGCTGCGCAGCTGGAGGCTCAAGCTGCCACATGGGGCAGTCCTGCATGCACAGCCTGTGCCCCCAGCCAGGGTGAACATGTTAAGCCTGGACCTGCCCCCCCCCCCCAAGCAACTAATGTCTGTGACAACCACAGGCTGAGATTCTTCATGGGCAGGAGCTTTCAATTTCTTTCACTAGTTACGCTATTCTGCATAACTGGCAAGAGGCCAGTCGTATGACAGCTGCTTAGTGAATGTTTCTTAAATTTTGATTTGGGTTTGGATTTCTTCCGTGATTTGTATTAGGACCCCACAATGACACTAGTGTATTTCCTGGACACAACCACATCTATGACTGAGAAAGTCATCTGAAAACTTGGCAAGTGACCTAGCTCCATTGGTTTTGTATTCTAGAACTTTTTAGTTTTGCATTCTTAATATCTTATAAAATAGATTCAATATATCCTAATATCCAGAGGAGTGTAAATTTGGAATGTATGAAAGTGGTGGCTTGCCTCTGAACTGGATGAAACTTTTGTTCTTGGGCAACATTTTCCTGGCAGCACCTACCCAGGAGTGCCAGGTACTGGTGCCCAACTATACACCCCAACGCCCTAGAAAATTCCATCTACAGTATGGGCTCTGTGACTCTTGGCCCCCAACACTGTGCATGGAACAAAAGGAAAAGTCATAGCTATGAAATCTAGCTCAGTAACTAGAGCGTGCTGAGAACGAGATCAAGGGAAGCAGCTTCCATTCAACCATTCAGCCAATGAGTTGATGACACACGAATCAAGACAGCACTAAGACTTTAAGACTTGATCTCTTCCAGAAACAGACTTTAAAAGTAATGAGTTGTGATGAAGAACACGGGAACCACCTGGGAAGCCTTTAAAACCCTGATGCTTCCGTCCTACCTGTAGAGGTTTGTGCAAATTCAGGCCGAGGTCTGTGTGAGGCAGCAGATTCACAGTGAAACTGCATTATAAATATGGCTCTAATTCACCCTCCACAGAAAATCCTTCTTTGGTCTTCACCAGGGACTTCTACTTCTCCACATGCCTTAGTCCCTTTTGGGTTCTGAGTTTACTCAGCAAATGGTCTTCCTCACTGAGCACACTGCTTTCCTCTCTTGAGCTCTGTGCTTTCTCTTCCGCCTTACAGATCACCATGTCTTCATCTCCTCTGCTGGTTGGTTCATCTATGATGGATTCTGGGTATTGGAAGTGGCCCATGGTCCACCTTCTTTATCTCTACTTTCTCCTTAAATCAATCAGTGGTTCACAACTTTGCCTGATGTAAAAACATTTGGGTATTTTTAATACAGCACATGATCAGGCAGCACTGGAGGTCAACTCTACACAAGTCTCTAAAGGTATGACTGAAACATCAGAGCTCATTCAAGGCTTCCCACTTGAAACCAACCACTGCCTGGGTGATTCCAACCACTCCAAAGTTTTAGATACTATCCATATTCTGCTTATTCCAATACTTACGGTTATAGTCCTAGAATTCCTAACTGGACGCCAGTATGAATGACATCTGTCCTTGGGTCACTGCACACACTCCATGCTTGTTCTGGTTTCATTACTTGTATAGACGTTTCAACCCTGTACGAGAGTCTCTGAGCGCCCCACTGCGAATTACCTAGAAGCTGGCCCAGCTTTTCACTGCCACCATTTCCCACAAAGTTGAGGTCAAGTCCAGCAGAGGGGACATGAACAGACTGACTGTTCATCTATAACAGAGCCTCTCTTGTATGACATATCTACTATGTCACACACTATGCTTGGGGCTTTTTCTATTTACTTTCATTTAGCCCTTATGATAACTCTTTGAGAAAAACATTGTACTATATCAACTTATTGATGAAAAAGAAAAAAAAATGAGCCTTAACGGGGTGAATACATTTAACCAAAATTCAAAGTGATTAGTGACGTGAGGGACAGAACATTCTTACAACTCAGTTCTCTTCTTTTACAGATTAGGTTGCTGAGTCTTCAGAGAGAAAGTTGCTTTCTCAATGTTACACAATTAATTGTCGGCCAGGTAAAGAATTAAATGAGGTCTCCTATGAATCAAATGTTCTTCTCAGGACACGTCTCCGCCCATCAAAGTACAGTGTTTCTAATCATTCATTTCTCCCTTCCACTTGTCAAGAGCCCTTCAGAAATCAGACTACATGTTGTCTACAAGGAAAAAAAAAATCCCTCGCTACATTTGTTACACTCTTTTTACCTTTAATTTCAGTCAATTCAAATTGCCATTGCTTACCAAGCTGCTTTAACCACAGAGCCCTTATGAGGTTTATTTGTCACTGAAGTCTTATGTTCTGAGGTAAATTAATGATGTGTTATTCCCAGGGACTTTATGGTGCTTATCACCATATTAACTCACATCAAAAAAAATCATAGGGAGCTATTTTTCAAATTCTGACAAAAACAGCCTAGAGAAATCCTGGTGAATTGGGGGCTTTGAAATATAAATGCACTTATGGATTGCATGTTGTTGTTTTTTTTTATACAGAATATTCGCGTTTTGCATTAGGTAAAAGCTTTCTTTAAAAAGTTGTCACTTAGCACAGGAAAAGATTCATTCCTTCTCTGCCTGGGCTCCAAGAAAAGAAAGGTCTGGTGGGTTAGAACACGGGTGTCCCCCGAAGCCTGGAGACGGGGTAGTGACCGCATCGCGGGGACGCTACGCCCTTGGGCAGACTGGTGTGCCAGTGCAGTCACAGCTGCCTTGCTGCGGCAGCAGCGAGGTCTCTGCACAGATCAGTCCCTGGGGCTGCGACCTTAAGGGGTCGCCTCCCTCACTGGCTCGTCCCTTCTCTCCTGCTCTCCTCCTGCCACTAGGAAACAGCATTTTGTCTGCCCATCCTCCACCACGCTCCTTCTGCCTTCGGGCCAGCTGAATGTGGACAGCAACCTCCCGCAGCAGGCCTGGGTGTTCTGTCCCAACCTCGAGCGCGGGGGGGNTGTGCCTTGGCAGCTCAGGCTTTGCGGGCAGGCGTGGCAGGCTCCTGGCTCCTCCTCATCAGGGTGTGGCCTGAGCTTCGGACCTTGCAGGTCTCCATCTGTGAACCGGGACTCAGACACCACATCTAAGCCGACAGAGCTGAGTGAGGTGGTGTGGATGAAGAGCTCAGTGCGCCCGGAGCAGAAAGCCGCTCAGTAAACTTCATGCGTTTTCCTGAGAAGACTGAACTTATTCCTAGTAGGGAGGTCTGCCCCTTAGCTCAGCTCTTTAAGTGGCTGCTTCAACGAAGCGGTCAGGCTCAGGTTGCTGTGGTTGGATCCCCACAACTCAAGCCAGCCAAACCTGCTCTGAAGGCATTCGGAGCAAAAAAAAAAAAAAAAAATCCTCCTATTACAGTTTAAAGGCGGCCAGTCATGTTCCAGACCAGACTGGGCCAGCACCTCTCTTGCGCTGTGTGCCACTCGTTCGTCTCACGCAGCACTTTTCATTATTGCCAGGTAAACCAAAGGCGGGGCAAGAATCCCAGCATCCGGCCTGCTCCTACGGCTTTGGAGCCCAGTGTGAAGGCAGACTGGGAAACCGGAGATTGCATCAGAGATTAACGCAAGCACTGGTGAGTTAGGTCCAGGCAGCGTGCAGCCTCCGGGCAGGCCTTTTACCTGAAGCTCCTGTTCCCAAAGACGCCCTCCCCAAGGTGGGCGCGTCTGGGCAGGCCTCCAGCAGCGGTCCCCAACTTTGAGACACGCTGACCTCAGCCGGTATCTCCAGGACATTAAACGTGGACAGAACACTTTTGTGGAAATCGAAGATACCTCGGGGAATTCTGCCCGTAAGACACAGGAGAAAGTTCAGTGAAGTACCGCCTCCGTCCAGCAGCAGCAGGGGAGGGAGCGAAGGTGCCCAGCCCCTTTCTGGGGGCAATGTGGGCACAGCGCGCGGGCCAGGCCGGCCAGCAGCTGCGCAATGCCAGGGCGACATATTTCCCATGCTCGCCCTCACGTCCATCTCACGTCCTTTCTTTCAGTGAAGTTCGATTGTTACTGTAAGGAGGATTCCTTAGCTTCATTTTCTCATGGGAAAAACCAAATCCCAGGAGGTTCATGTTACCTGGCCGAAGCTCACATGGGCAGGTGAGAAAGGCAGGGATCTGGCTCACAGGAGCTGGCTCTGCTAAGCTGGCCGACTCGGGGCAGCAGGGCACGCTCCGAACTGTGGAGGGGAAGATGGCACCACGTGGGGCAGGGGTACGCAGCCGGTGATTTGTCCAGAGCAAACGCAGCGCAGTCACCTTAGGACCTGCCTTCTGCACGGCCCAGGGGCTCCACAGGCCTCAAGCCAGCTGTTACTGACCCAGCCGAGGGTAGACTCTTAGGCAGCCGGGCAGCCCCTGCTCATGTTGCGGATAGGGCAGAGCCTGCTCTGATACCTCAGGGCCTGATGGGGCACCGCACTTGCTGAGATTGACAGCAAGTCATCAGTAGCAAAAGGGATCAAAAGGGCTGCTCCGTACAGAGAGGGGAGGACGCAGTTGCTGATGGGGCTTTGGTGGCTAATGAAAGCAGTGCCTCCAACAAAGGGACCAAAACCAAGCTGGGACAGGAGGGTGGTGGGCTGCTGAGTCAGTGCTCTGGTAGAGAATAGAGTTCAATAGTTTTCTTTCTCTTTCTGACTTAATGGATGTTGAGGCTTTCTTGTTCCTCTTCCTCCTCTTCCTCCCCCTCCCCCTCCCCCCTCCCCTCCCCCCCCTCCTCCTTCTTCTTCTTTTCTCTTTGTTCACCTAAAAAGATCTCTTTAAAGCAAAGTGGAATGGAAATTCAAACTAGGAAATCCTGATCCAAACTTGCAACAATACCGAGGTGGGAAAGGATACCAGTAAAACTGAACTTAGTATAAAGCGGTAAAGGAAGAAGGGGACATCCTCCATCTCTTTTGCGAAGGATGAACCAAAGCCATCTTCATTTCCCCTCTAAGATGATAAAATAAAGCAAGTTTATATTCACTAAGTGCTAGCCATGGGCCAGGAGGGGCTATAAAGATGCCATTCAATCCTTTTAAAGGTCCTGCTGACTATGCAGTATTGTAACCATTTCCTGGAAGGAAGCAGCTACAGAGTGGTGGTTGAGGCCACCTGATTCCTGAGTAGTGAGTTTGGGCTGTGGAACCCGGCAACCGAGCTCTCATCCAGGGTTTGTCACTGTGCCTCCTCGAGGAGGAGGTCCTGCTTTCTCCCCTCGTTCACAGAGCAACCACACAGGGTGATCAGTGGGGTAAGGAGATGGCCTCATACCACCCGCCAACTCAGAGTAAACAATTTTAGTTTTCCTCCTCTGTCATACAGAAGGCATTGGAAGGAAAGGAATAAAAGCATTCCAAGGACCGCTGAGATAGCTCAGTGGGCTAAGTGCCTGCTTTGGCTGGCACATGGACCAGGGTTTGATTCTAGGTCCTGCATGCCATGCCAGCCCTACCCCTGGGGCATGCTGAGCCAGCGAACGAGTCCAGGCATGGTAGTGCACACCTGTAATCCCAGTGCTAGGGAGGCTGAGAACAGGAGGATCACTGCGAGTCTGAGCTGCATAGTGAGACCCTGTATCAAATACATAAAAGGGGTTTCTTGTTATATCCTCACTGGGACTTGCTGAACTTCATGCTGACTCTAATTCTGGAGTCAATAATACCCGAGTCTCTCTCTGCACCCAAGCTCAAGGCATTGGGTCCTGTCCCTTTATCCACAAGGACCTGTATCTCTGGCTTGGAAGGTAGCATTTACTACAAGACTGTCCTCATTCTAAATAATGAGTCGCTATTCCTGCCTTCTCCCGTGGGAACTCCCTGCATAGCAGGAGGAGAGATAAAAGTACACCCCACCTACAATGGAGCATACAACAATGTGGTATAAGAAAAGATCTTTTAAAAAGCTATCTAGACAAAAGGAAGTGGCCAGGGACAGCAGTGGGTTGGTGGAGAAGCTGATGTAGATGACTGTGTGGTAAGCCAAAGGAGAATGGAGGAAATGGTCAATGTGATGCGTATAGACGAGGCAAAGGGGAAGATGTGGCATATTGCAAGAGGTACACCCGGCCGATGGCCCCCTCCTCTTGGCAAAAGATCTCTATCTTTTATTACTTGTATTTTAGTTGGCTTTTTATTTGTATTTTGTGTTTTTCATAGATGAGAAACGATGCACTATTTAAGCTTTATTCCACTTCACATAAATCTCAGATCCTATTTGCTTCACATGGATCGCAAGTTGCAGCTATTTTCCTGCAGAGGACTGAAATTTATTCTTCTTTGGAGTAGACAGTAGAAGGAAGTAAAGTGGAAAAGGAATTAAGATGCGCTGTGTGTGTGTGTACCAACTCTCCAGTTATGTACTGCAAATTCATATTAATGAAAAATAAAAATCAAGGAAAGAATGAGATCACAAACAAAAGTCACATCCAGGTGATATGGTGGGCTTCACTGGGACAAAAGCCGGGACACAGTGGGTGTCAGGGGCCCCAGTCTTGCTAAGGAGTTGTGACTGACGATTCTATTGCACTGAAGTTTCTACCAGGACAGGGAAAGGGGAAAACTCAGGAATGAATTAAGGAGCAGGTCAGACTTTTAACACAATGTCAACTAATTTTCACCATTCATTTCTTTACTCTGTCCTTTGTTCGCTGCTGCGTGTGGCCAGGTTCCAAGTGAGGCGGAAGGATAAGACCATGAGGAAAGTAGCCGCAGTCCCTGCCTACGTGTTATGCTGAGTCCAGCTGAAAACAACCAAGAAAACTGAGTAATTATGTAAATAACATTGTAGCTGTAGTGAGAGCTTTGCATGAGTGTGGTTGGCACCCCAGAGCCCATTACAGAATCAGTTCTCCGTGTCAGTGCCTGAGCAAATGTTGCGTGGCCTGAGATTTGCAGGAGTGGCCAGGAAGCAGGGGCTGTGGATGGTGGCGGGGCGTGCTTCAGGCAGGGTGCTACCCAGTGGAAGACATGTTTGGCTGAGGGTCTGCAGAGGGCAAATGGGGCTGAAATCCACGAGGGAAGGGAGCCAGGCGTGGTCTCGGCAGGCAGCTGAGCTCCTGACTCTGCACTCCTGCTGCTGAGGGTGATGCCAGTCATCCCTGGTCACCTCAGTCAGTGCCACCCCACAAGATCACAGCCAAATGAGTCCACGTGAGCAAGCCCAGCCGAGGCCAGGTGAACCTGCCTGGCCCAGCCTGACCTCATCGGGCTTCAGCTTCAGAGGAGAAATGAATGGTGACAGTAATTAGGCCCTGAGGTGCAGGGTGATTTACTGTGAGTAGTGGTTGGGAGTCGGGAGTGAGGAGCTGTCACAAGTGACTCTTAGATTCTTGTTTGCACGCCTGGTATAAGGCAAGCTACACACAGGACACAAGGGAGCACAAGACTGGAAACATTGCAAGTCATAAACACCGCCTAAGAATGAGAAGAGTGCAAGTGGGGAAGGGGACTCAGAGAAGGAGGGGGTAGGAGTGGGAAGGGCGGGTAATAAAAGAGAAACAGGCTGGGTGCGCACACGCACCTACTCCCCGAGATGAATGTGAGCTTCACGTGCTGCAGATGTGCACTCATAAAAAGTCATTAAAAGATTTAGATTGTTGGATACAACGTGTCTTAAAGAGCCTGCGAAGGAGCCACTCAATCACAAACACAAGAGAAGAGGGAGTGCATCACGCACATGAAGCTTGCTCTCTGAAGCGCGGGGCCGGCCAACATAACCTGCAGTTCTAAGTTGATCCTTGTGCACAGGAATCTCACAGACTGGGCTCACATCTCAAAAAGTTTCTGTGTGGCCATGACAATTTGATTTTCATTTAAACGGAAAACAAAACAGGAATATTGATTTGCAAAGATTTGGTAGAGTTCATTAATGGTGGGTGAGGCAAGAGCCACACTGCCTGGCCTTCCTTCTCTTCCCAAAGCATGGTTGCTGCTAGAATAAAATCCAACAAATATTTGCTTAGCCTGCACTTCATTTTCCAGAATGTTTTTCTTTCCCAGAGTCCATGATGTGCTTTGAAGTTGGCTCTAGGTCTGCCCACTCTTGGACCCTCCGCTGTCATCCTTTCACTCCATTGACTAGCATTTGTTTGACTTTCTGGGTCTTTGCGTTTCTGTCTGTACCACTCACCATCTGAATGTTGCACACCTACTATGTGCTCCCACGGGGAACTAAAGCAGGCTCACATTTTCATTTCAAAGTAAATATCCCTCTTACTTTCCGGATTGCAAATTGCTGTTGTGCGCAGTTTCATTTGACGGACATACAGCCTTTGGGTCGGGGGAGGCAAAAGTTAGCAGACCTGCTTGTGTCACGGATAAGTCTAAGATTTCTGGGACTCGCACAGTTCCTCATGCCCTGTCATCAGTACCGTCTTTATCTGATTTTGTGTTGCAGTGTTTTCGTGCTCCCCAATTTTATGATGGCCCCTGAGCCCCAGAGCCATGGTTTAGTTATTCCTATATCCCTAGCACCCAGCTATATATCTAGTAATAAAGGGCTAGGTACTCAGTAAGTGTTTACTACATGAATTAGGGTGAGAGTTTGAAGGGCTTTCTTAAATCCTCATGAAAGCATCAGTAAACTGGTGGTTAGAACACGTCCTTCAAAATTGGTGCTCTGTTACAACAAACTCTTCTATTAACTTTATGCTTCTGTGGCCAATTTTATTTCATTTTATTTATTTATCTTTTTTTGGAACTGGGGTCTCCCCGGCCCCCCAAAATGGCGGAACTGGGGATTGAACTCAGGCCCTTGCTCTTGATAGGGAAGTGCTTATTCCACTGAGCCATCTCCCCAGCTGTGGCCAATTTTAGATACTAGATTTAAAATATCTCAAAGAAAGGACAGCACATTGAGATACTAATTCTGTTAGAGTTTTCCAGGGAAATCAAACCTGTAAAATAAATGTGTATGTATGCATACACAGAGGTATGGGACGTGTACATGCATGTATTTATATCTAATATAGATAGAAAAATAAGATTAAGAAATACTTATTTTAAAAATTGGTTCACATAATAATAGAAGCCATGGAGTTCTACCATATCTGAAGTACATGCTGGAGAACCAGGAAGCGGGTGGTGTCACTGGGCCAGAGTCTGAAGGCCAGAGTAGTGGAGTCAGGTAGCAGAAGAGAGGGTGATAGTGCAGAGTTCACGTCAAGGGTGAAGAAGTCCACGTTCCAGGGTGGAAGGAGATGTCCTAACTCAAACCAAGGGACCAAACTTATGCTTCTTCTGAGTGTGTGCCAGTCTGTTCTGAGCAGAAAGGATAATAAAATATCTCAAAGGATAATAAAATATCTACACCTGCCTTTTCCATTGTCCAGGTTCTAATGAGATAATTATTCCAGAAAGGCTATCATAGATATATCTAGAACATTCTATCAGCCCTCTGGGCATCTCTTTGCCCAGTCAAGTTGGTATAAAAAATTAACCATTTCAGTGAGTGTTTCTAAAATCTTTTCTATTAAATAAAATGAGGCAGAGGCCAAGAATATAATATTTATTGATCATCTACACTTGTCAGATAATATAGGAAGCGTGTCATTTGGTACTCACAAAAACTTCATGAAATTACAATTGCACTTGTTTGTACACAAAATTGCTGAAATTCATAGAAATAAATTTGGTTGTGTGGGCCAGTCCGGGAGCTTGCATTATAACCCAACCTGTTCTCGACTTGGCGCCTGCTCACTTTTCTCCATAATTGACAGAAAAAAGAGATACTTGGGCAAACAAATGAACCTGTGAATGGAAGAGTTCTGTATTTATTTCCTGCTTTCCAATTGAGAGAAAGGACCTAAATATGAGCTTTTAAAATGCAGCCGCTGTTCTCTCTAATCCTTAACCTGTAATTTTTACTCTCGTGGCTTTGTAAATAATGTTTTTGTTGTTTTGTCATTTCACAAAGTGACTCTGCGTAGAAAGGAACTGATCATTTCCTGAGACTGTTTGCAAGAAATGCCCAAAGCTAACTGGTGTCCCCTGTTGGTACTTATTTCTCTGTGTGTTTGATAAAATATAATTGTCTTAAGTCTCTCAGGATTGATTAGATGGAACTTTTGAAAGGAAAGCTGTCTTATGACTGACCCTGCATCCTTTAGTTAATAAGTGTTTTTTTCTAATTTTATTTCAAAGATGAAAGTTTCTTAATTAACCATCCGAGCTTCTCTGAAGCAAAGTATATTAAAATCATATTATGCCTTCCTGAGGCTCTCCTTAAATTTTTTTTATTAAGCAAAGCTATTGGAAGTCAAGATATGAGAGTAATCACATCTATATATAATAAAGAAAAGTATACTCATGAATTATCTACTCAAATCAACATCTCTGCCTTGCTGAAAAAGTCAATTATTTTGTAATATCTAAGAATGCTAATAAAAATGAATGTGATTTAGCCAAATCTTGTGAGCTCTGGACTGAAAGAAGAATGACAGAAAGCAAAAGCACACAACTTAGTGCAAATGCAATTCAGCCAGCGTGTGTCCAAGCAGCTCAGTCTATTCCAGTAGCGTTTTGCTGGTTGTCTCCTGGAGCCCAAGAGTCCACCTAGGTTCTGAGTGATAGAGAAATTCAGAGCTTGGTCCTGTTCTCCTGAGTTCACAGCTCCACCCAGGACACTGACTCCTCCCGTGTATAGTACGTGCAGCGGAAGATGCGCTGTAATGAGGGCACAGGCAATGACTCATCTGCCAGAAAGTCAGGTCTCTGGGGAAAGCCCTTCATGTGTCAATTTCCATTGTGTAAATATTTCTACCACTGTTAGTTTCAAGCTTCCAATTTAAAAACTCTCAACGGGTTAAAAATCAACTTGCAAATGGGCTGCATATTTAATACCTGGCTCTCACAAGCTGCTTCTTGGCTACCTTCACTACATCGCTGGCCTGAGGTAGAAGCACAGTTGTGGACAGTAGTGAATTCTCTGTTGGAGGGACTGGCAAAGGGCCTGGAGCAGAGCACATTGGAGCTGGGCCTGCAGGCTGCTGGGGTGGAGAGCCAGGACAGGAGGACTACAGGAGAGACAGCATTGTGGGAAAGAGGCCCTAGGACTCCTGGATCCAGCAGAGCTGCGGCCAGGGATCTGGGAGCACAGCCATCTGGGTGGCGTCACCAGTGATAGATTCCCTTCTGCACAAAGTGGGCATCCCTGGGTGGGGCTGCCAGAACCTGTTGGAAGAGTAGCCACAGAAATGCCGCAAGCACAGAAATGCCCCAAGATGGAGAAAGGAGACTCGCCTGTCATCTGATCAGCCATGTAGGGCAAGTTTCATCATTTTGACATTGACTTTTCTAGTGTATTTGTGTAAGTATTATGTATATGCTGTTAGAATTGAAAATAATTCTATATTTTTTTTTCAAGATTCAGGGTTAAACCCAAGTAGCTCATGAAACTACTTTTTAGTTTTTATTTTGAGACAGGGACTTACTGTGTCACTAACTCATGCCAGCTGGGATTCAACGTGCGTCCTGCCTCGTCATCTCGGAATGCTGGGATTGCTGTGTGTGTGGCATCACCAAAGCTAATATTAGATGGTTTCTCATGAGTAACATGCGTGTGGGTGTGTGCTTCCATTCCTATGTAGTATCCTGTTATACAGAGGAGATCTGTTTATCGTATGGATGTTGAGCCTGCTTGCAAGTTTTCCAATTCAAATAAACTATCAGGATGCTTAGACAGATGTAAATATAAAATCTTTTTTACACTTTTTATTTTCTGCAATTTTTTTAAAGAGAATAAAAATAGTTTAAAAACATTAGAAGTGATACAGGATCTCACTAAACAGTGTGACAGAAGTTGCAAAGCAAATCTTAAGGGGATAAAATGAAATGCTGCTCAGGTCTAATTCATGAGCCCCGTAATTCCACATAGTGCCCTCTCACCCTCTGACAGAACCCACTGTCGACCAGTCGTCCTGGCATTCCACGTGCTGACCACGCTCTGCAGCTCTCCCCCTTCAGAGCAGCAGCGCAGGCTTTAGAAAAACCCTTGGGACAGGGAAACATCTGCCACAACTGTCACCCAAGAGTGGGTGAGGCTTTCACCCTCGCAGAGGTGCATCCCAGCTGAGTGCGGCCACAACAGAGGGTCTCGCCTGGAATCCACGGCCCACCAGTGATCAGCAGAGACTCCCTAGGGTGTGATGGGCAGGGAGTTCACACAGCTCACGCTTCTAAAG
Organism: Tympanoctomys barrerae; assembly: GCA_002564285.1. NCBI lineage: Eukaryota > Metazoa > Chordata > Mammalia > Rodentia > Octodontidae > Tympanoctomys > Tympanoctomys barrerae. The sequence goes on from NDGN011309503.1 coordinate 24,090, forward strand.
GGCTTCCTGTGTGCCCAGCCTGGAGCATGGTTGTATTAATTAGAAAAAGATTTGCAGCAGGCAAAGTGATGTGTGAGTCCATGCCCAAGACAGAAGAAAGGGCCCTGCGTGGGGGTCTGGGAAGAGAGAAGGCTTTCCTCCAACAGTCGCACTGTGTTACTAAAGTAATGTGGCAAATCCGAGAAATCTGAGTATGTCTACTCTATGCTAGACATCTCACTGGAAATAGTTGTGAAAAAATAACCTTTCCTGAAAGAAATGCTCCATGTCTGTGGGAATAAAATATATGACTGAAAAGACACAAGGGCACACAGTAAGTAGTAGCACATAATCCACATAAAATAAAGCAATATTAGAGAGCGCAGACTGGCAAACCAGCAGGTGAGGTAGCAGGAATGCCCACGAACAGCTCTGTGCAGGGTCCTGGGGTGTGTTAGAAGGTCTGAACAGAAGGTGGGCCATCTGAAGGGAGGGCATTTCAGCGACAGAAAGTACAGATGCAAAGACTGACAGGCTTGAAATGGCACATACACCTCCACCATGAAAGACTTAGTGCTTATGTATCTTTATCATCCAAAGAATAGATTCTAGCAACGAAATTGAACCCAGGAGGTAACATACATGGCAAGGTCTGTGCTGTAAACAGAGCAACTTCAACAGCACTGTGGTTATAAGGTGACAAGAGTCACAATAGGAAATTCCGACGCTGAAGGTGGGGGAAAATCATGGCTGATGGAGAAGTGTTCGAGCCAGAGGAGACAGATGCGAGGTATTTAGAAGACGTACATGGATGAAATCTGGTGCCTACTTAGACATGGAAGTGTTGGGAAGGGGCGTCCGTCTTCCTGGTTTTGCTTGGGGTGGTTTGGTAGGTGATGAGATATTGGGTAGGAAAGAGAAGAAGCAAATGCTACAAGTTCAGCTTTGGACAAAGTGCCTTTGAGATCCCGTGAGACACCCACGCTCGAGTACACAGGTAGCACTGGATTATACCACGAGACCTTATGGAGGATTATTGGGACAGTGTGAATCATGAGACAGTAAAAGGTTAACATTTTTAAGGTCCCATTTTTTTTCACAAGATCACAGCTTGTATTTTCTACAGTGTACAAACCAGAGGCAAAAGGACTTTGCAGTTCACAGTTGGAATCTGTGGCTTTTCTTATCTGCAGCAGAGACCTGGAGTGCCTCTGAGGCACTGCTGAGAACCCAGCATACGACATCTCCTAATTAAAGATCGCCACCGAGTTAGGGAGCCCTGGAAGCAGGTAAGAGGTAAAGTGCATTTATTATCTGACAAAACCCCACACCAAACCTAGTAGTGATCTTGATCGAAGTGGTAGCATTTGTGATGATTTCCTTTCATTTTCCTTTGGAGAAGCATATTCTTCAGGAAAACATCAATAGTTGTCTTTTTAGCTTAGCTGCTGTGGTGAAAGGGCTCGCGCTGGGCGTTCATTCACTCATTCTGTCATCATTACCAAGGGCCCATTATTTAAAGCTCAATTTTTTTTTTCAATAGAGAGAATAAGAAAAGAATAAAATCTTTAGACCTACTCTCCTCCTGCTTTTCCAGAAACTCACGTTGTCTTTCTTTGTTTTAGCCATTGCAGCTATTGTGATTGTCATTACTTAATACAGATAAAGGTTTGGCTTTCTATTTGGTTACAATAAGTAAAATATTAGTCCATGTTATTCTCGGGCGAAATACATATAGCACTAGGCTAAATAATATCATCTTTGATTCCTTTTTACCAGGAAGAAATCCTTTGTCATAAAAAGGACTCTTGTGACCATCTCTAGGATTATACGTGGAAATTTGTTTTTAGGCAAATTTCCAGGCTCATGGCCGAGAAAACCTACCACATTGCGTCAAAGGTATAAAAATGGTAATTTTTTTATTTTGTAAGCACCTCCAGAGTCTGAAGCACACAGCTCATTAGTAACTCTGGGAAAGCCTGGTGTGTTAGCAGCAGGGTCGGTGCAGCCTTGGCAAGACGAGGGTTAGTGCTGATCACGCCAGGGTGAGCGTGGCGTGGGTGGGCTCCTACAAAACCTCCTCGAGCTTCTTACTGTTCATCTCATAAAATGCCCCTTTAAGTCATTTTTGTAAGACTAAGTGGAATTTTGTAAAATAGCTAACATTCATTTGATGCTCAATTTCAGGTTCTCTTCTCTCTCCTTTATTCATGTTTGAATTAACATTGTTTTGTGCCCCAATGTAGTACTTAACTTTTCTCTCTCTCTCTTTCTCCCCCTTCCACTCCATCCCCCTCTCCCTCTTTCTTTCTTTCTATGTTTTTGCAGACGAGGCCTCGCTATGTAGCCCATGCGTGCCTGCAGCTCTTGCTGCTTCTGAGCTCTTGCACCACCGCGCCTGATCCTAATCCCACACCCTTTTCTCATTAGGTCAAAATTTCTGTGCATCCTTTTTCTCTCTTACTGGACTCCATGCTACTTAAGCACAGTAGTTTGGCCTCAACTTGTACACTAAAATGCTTTTCCAGATAATTATTTTACCTTCTTTATTTGGCGCTCTTGTCCAAAATTTATCATTAAGTAGTTGGCAATGTTCACATTTCCCAAAACTTGCCCTTTTCTCTGTTTTTTAATAGCATATTCCATTTGGCAAGAAATAGGCTTGTAATTTCTAAACTTCTCTAATGAGAAGGAAATGCCAGATATAAATCAAGGGACAGCATAATCGAATGGCTGCCTTGGCAGTTCCCATGGATACACACAAGTATTGGCCAAGGTGACTTGGTGACAAGAAGATGGCTCACGGCTTGCTGAGTATTCCCTATTTCTCATGATGTGTGTTATTGAAGCAGCACTTACTGACCTCACACCATGTGCCAGACCTGTGTTAGGCAGTTAAGAGATGTGATCACAGAGCCAGCCCTTACGTTCAAGGTATGCATGGTTTTGTATGGCAGTAAACCAACAGGTAGATAACTTGAGTGCAGTGTGGCTCATCCAGGAGCAGAGGGACAGTGTGGCTTGTGTGGCGGCTTAACTTTCTCTCTTCTAAAGGCCTTGCTACCTGAGAGGAGCGCCGGTGTGCAAGAGGCCGCGCTGCAGTCTGAAGATGTGTTTTCCCCAAAGTTCATGTGTCGAAATCTTGACCCACTCAGGAGGAGGTTAGGAGGCAAGCTTGGTGTGGTGATGGGGTCGTGAGGCCTATGAGAGTCTTTGGGAAATAGGCCCCTGCGCTTCCTGGGACAGGAGGACATCATGAACAGGTGGTGTCCATAAACCAGGAAGCAGGTCTCGGCATACACTGGATTCGCTGGTACCTCGATCTTAGACTACCAGGCCCAGAAATGCAAGCAATAAATTTCTATTATTTATAAGGTAGCTTCCCCCTTGATGACATTTTATAATAGTCACCCAAATGAACTAACGTAAGGGGAAAAGCAAAGGACTAGAGATATTCCCCAGAGAGAAAGGACAGCCTGTGTAAAAGCTGGAAGAACAGTGTTGTGCTCACGGTCAGCCGAGGTCTCAGATGGCAGTGGGAGAGGAGGCTGCGGTGCTGAGTACGGGCCCTTGTCGCAGACAGAGTTGCTTTGCTCTAAGAAGTGTAGCTTTGTCATGAATGTGGGAGGAAAATATTAACAAGTTTTCAATATGAAGTGAAACCATCATAATTATAATTTTGCATTCACATTTGCTGCCCACCCTGCGTTCTGCCTTTAATTGAAATATAGTTCTTAAAAGTTCATTAAATGCATTTATAGATCCCTAAGAAACTTGAGCTTAATTTTCACAATGACTTGTAAGTCAAATGCCTTGGATCTAGTAATACTGGATAATTGAATATAATAAGAGTGTCATTTCAGAGTTCAAGCTTTTTAAAAATAGCAAATGTTTTAAAAACACTTTAGGACTTTCTCGCATAGAAATGGCTTCCGGCTGGCATTACCAGACTCCAAGTCTTCTAACTGACCAATTGCATCAGTCAGGATAGGCTAACTTGCCGCGCACTGACAAACAATCCACAGCCCTGAATAACTTTAGAGGTCACAAAGCAGCACACACCCAACAAGTGCACTGTGGGTGGCAGGAGGCCAAATGAGCTTTTCTGTGATCATTTAGCTTGAATGAATGTACTGCTGACTTTGGCTGGTCTTTTTTTGTTGTTTTGTTTTGTTTTAAATTTTATTTATTTGTGTGTGTGTGTGTGTGTGTGTGTGTGTGTGGCCAGCTCAGCCC